>JAQFZJ010000043.1:0-93727 GCA_034695645.1 Folsomia fimetaria
TTTCTTCTAAATGTTAAATCACCGACTTAAACTTGTTGTATGCAACACTAACACAAAATCCTTACGTCATGGAACCTTAGGGTATCATAACGCTGTTGCTGGGCTACTGTAGCGTGTAATATACATATCCTCCTCCAGAATAACGATACACAGGACAACACACACATCGTTATTCTGTCTGGCTAGCTTAAGTCCCAGCCTTTTAGCGTTCCACCCACCGCACATACGTACCATACCATATGCAGCAGGCGACGAGGAGAAAGTAGCAGTGAACTGTGGAAAGAAATAAGGAGGGTTTGTTCATTGAAGATTGCTAACCTCTCCCATTATTATTTCGAAGCAAACAAGGAACCCCGTCACAACCCCAGCTTTTACGTCAGAACAGATCTCCTCGGGTAATAATTCAGGGTTGAGCATGTAGGATGGTATGGAGTGAAAAATGGGGTAAAATGAGATCACATGCGAATAATGCTTAGGTGTGGGACACATTAAGCAACAATTTTTCATCAATTCTCATGCATTCATTTTCATATTGATGACTGCAACACCTCAAATCTGGCACTTTACACTGTACTTGAAACCGCATTTCAAACAGAATGAATATGAGCAGAGAAATGAATGGCGTGATTAATAAGTAAGCACGCTCTTTAATTAATTATTGAGCCCCTTGTGGGAAAATTACTAGCTTTAAAATACTCATGCATGTGCCACAAATGTGGGCACATTTGAAGACGCTTTACAGACTGTTGTGTCCGTGCAACAGTTTATTTTTTGTGAAAATGCACATTGTATTCATATACATAAATATATATATATATATGCATACAGGAGTCATTGTGAATAGTGAAAGCTATGCATAAAATTATGGCGAGTTTGATAGCATTAATAAATTCTTATATCGCTGCTACTATAGCTTAATACTATTATTTGCTAAAACCTTTTATTTGTTAGGAGCATTATTATTATGAAATCATAAACAATTATTGATTATAAAGTTAAGCACAAGTGGAATACGGATGGAGTTTAGTGAGTTTAGCTACGACGATAAATAGCTTCGTAAAACACATGTCGTGCTTTCTCCTCTTTGAGCTTTTGTAACTGCTAAACCAAAATCGTTGCGAAATAGTTCATGGAAAGTCTTTCAAATTATTGGCTTTCACTTAGATATGTGTATAATGCAATACATGGATGGATGTGGTTGCTTGCTTGGTTTGTTGGTTATTGCATACTGTTCAATTTTCGTTTAAACTTTCGTATATTTATTATAATCAAGTATTAAATTCGGCCTTTTGTGTTATTCAGTTTAGATATGAGAATGAACTACTTTCAGAATTTAAGTTTCTTTCTTATATTAAAAACGGCACATTTGAAGTTTTGTTTATTTGCGGGTACAAGGGTTGAAAAGTAGGGTTGTTTGTATGAATAGTCACAATATACTACATCGAATTTCCTTTGTGGTCGGGTGGGTGTGTGGTTGATTTGATGGGTGTCAATGGTTATGTAATTATTCATCAAATTTGCAGCATAAAGATGTATGGGCTCAAGGAGAGCAAAATAAGGTGTCGAACTGTAGTCGAACTGCAGAGATTTAAATAGCCAAAATCCATTAAAGGTCGCCGGGTATGTTGTGTTCGTACATATTAATTATAATGGCATGACGGAAAGGCACGTTTGCTTTGAAGACTAGAATAGCTTTGAATTTGATGAAATTAAGTGGTGGAATCCTTGTAGAATGCGCAGCGTGAAAGGTTACCGAAAGAAAATATTTGTATTTATTGTAGAAGGGCAAACATCAAATGAATATAGCTGACTTCTCATGTATGCTCCGATATTGTAAAAAAACAAATGTTTAGAAATTATTTTGATGTTAAAATTTAATCATAACTCAAATAATAAATAATTCTTACAATTGAACAGAGTGTGTTTTAACTTTTATTAACGATAGCATTGAAATTTGGAATACAAATTTGATCCAGATTTTTATTGGCTGCTGAAAATATCTATAAGAATTCATTAGAGACTAGAGAGTGAAAATACCATTGTTTCCTACACAATGAGATTCCATCTGCTCGGATTGGTGATGGAGGTGATGATGATGTTCAAGAAATGTCGACAATCAACCCCAAGAAGAACACACATTATTATCACGTATTACCACCAGCAAGCTCAGCAACTGGAGGGTCGGAAATGTATTTAAGCACAGTGAAGGTTTAGTGTTGCCCTGTCCCAAGAACTGCTCCAGTGTTTGAGGAACCGTTGATTGTGCTGGTGCTGCTTTCCCTCACATCGCCTTTCTCTCCTCCAGTGTGGTCTGGACACAGTCTCATATTTCTCAATTTACCCCACTCCACTCATTCTCATTAGTTGTGGAGGCTGCTGCTGCTGCTGAGTCTTCACATCTTCTCTTAACTCTTGGGAACAGGAAGGTAGGTGAGTGAGTGGGTTCTAAATTATCCATCTCATATCATAACCATAATCCCAAGGAATTGGCAGAAATAGAAAATTGCACTCTGCCAAAAAATGAATGTAAAAACAGGGATTTGAGTTTGTCAGGGAAATGAGAGCATGCAAAATTTGACTAGGTTTGTAAGTCATGCGGGTCGGGTTTCTTTCTTTTTATTTCTTGATGACTTTTCATTCTGTGGGGGCAGAAGAAAGTGGCAACTGGGTGGTTTTACTCGTTTTCTTATTACTTGTTGTTAGCTTGGGGATTTAAGTCGTGTATATATTTTCATGAAACGAACAAGTTTATTGAGTTGAAGTAATGGATGGTGAGTTTTAATTGCTTTATCCTCGCTCTACCTGTCATACTAGGAGAAGGACGTACGTTCGTCGTTGTCGCATGTATGTATGTATGTATGTGTAGTTATCGTCGTGGGTTGTGCACCTCATTCCCCACCATGTCGACGTCAGGTTGTCGGTTTGCAAGGAGAAAACGACAGCACATCAAGATCTTGGCAAAACGGTTAATTACTCTTATCACAAGATCTGTCCTCTTCACTTTGCCCCCTTCATATTTGCAGTAGGAGTTTGTTTCATGCTCCTAATTCTTTCATTGGTTTAACAAATTTTGCGTTGGCTGGAACGGAAGTTCCTAATGTGACGTGATGTTATCGTGCACGGCTATAAATAGGTTGTGATCAAGCTGTAGTAGTGGTAATTGTCAGTAATATAGAGTTAATGGTCGTTTTGTAGGTTGATTCACTCTAATATCGTAATATGTACATCTGTATATGTATGCCCTTTCAATAAAAGTTGTGCAACAATTAATTTTTTAAGGGGGTTATTGTTTTAGGGGTAATTTGAAACGTACTGGAACACGGACATAATAATGTCAGAATGTGTAATAATATGTGTGTTAAAGTTGAGTGGAATGGAGAATGGCAAACAAGCACCTTTGTAAAAGTCAGACACATATTTTATCAGATCAATGAATTCCACTACAATCCATCACAATCCGCTTTCAAAATCATTCATCAAAGAGAGAAATACCAATCATTCTTGAAAATGTTAATCAAATATCATGTATCGAAAATAAAGACGTCTTCATGCCTGTGCCTGCCTATGAATAAATAACTATGACATCACGTATATAAATCCATACGTACGTACATATTCATATACCTATTGACATCCTGAGAAATACTTGATTGGAGCAGTTTGAAAGTTGAATCAGCTTTTGACAGGTCCTTGATTTGCAGCCTTAATTAGGGGCTGTACCTCAAATGAGTCGTAGTTGTTTTGCGTCAGTCAATTCAATATGCCGCAACAACAAGCCAGCAGATATCTGTGGTGGAATGTATAAGTATGAAACCACACGGACGGGTGAAAGCAGGATTCATTCGTTGCTCTGTTCTTGATTGAGAGGGTTGTGTTGTTTGTTTAGGGCGTAATAATTCGATTGGGGATGCGATTAGCATACTGGTCTAATTTTGTTTATCTTTGCCGTTACTCCTCCACTATCACCACCACCACATTCGATACTCATCACTCATCAACCAGATTTCTCTTCAATATGTAAAACCGAACTGACCTTCTTCGTCATTTCATTCCATGAATGCAAATTTCTGCGCAATATAATTTGTGTTGCATTTAAAACTTTTTAATTTTAGTTGACTTTGAAATAAGGAAGAATGAGTCTGCTACGATTTCCGTGTGGAAGCCCTGATTGTGTGATGCTATTCACATTGGCCCTGGTGTCGGTGGGTATGGTGTCCTGTTTAGAAAGAGATTTCTCCCCAGATTCCAGATACTTCACAAGGCGAATCATCCCGGTAGATAATACTCGCAACTATTACCAGGTAAGGAAAATTGAACTTTGAGCAAAAGTTATACAATACAAAATGATGAGTGAATGATGCTTAAGAAAATGCAATAGGTAGTAAGGAAAGCTGTCTAGTAAAGCAAAGTTCACTTATTTAATCATATCTCGTATCATAAGTTGTCTCAAGTTATTTCAATGCACAGATGCATCTTTTGTAATTTCAATTAAATATTCATCTCAAAAAGTTCAGGATAGAATTTTAATAATTGAATTGAATTATAAGTGAATAAGGTCAAAATAGTATCATGACCTCATACTGCACAAGTGAAAACGTGACTTTATTCAGTTACGAGTACACTTGCTAAATTAGAATGATCGCTTCTTTCTATAACAAATTGTGTAAATCTTAGAATTAGTTTTGATTGCGGTTTTGTTATATACATAGTTGTTTCGCGACATGGAGCCATTATGGAAGCGAGCCCCTTCAGCAGGTTGGTTCGGCATGCGGGGCAAGAAAGTAGTGGGATCCAACTTTTTCGGAATGAGAGGGAAGAAGGGTCCCTCAGGGTTTTTGGGAATGAGAGGCAAAAAGATGGACCCATTTGTACAACCAGTCGACACTAGCAATGAACTATACCCCCCCGTGGACTCTTTTGAAGATGTGTGGACGCTCTCCAAGCCAAAATTCGAGCAGTTGGAGGACCTCCAGGCAATGGACAGGCATAACGAACCTCAAGAGGACCGGTTGCTCGAAAACTCGGTGAAAACAAACCTTGGGAAAATTAACATATAACTCTATTACTATTACTTTAACTTTCCGCTCAACGTGACAAAAATCTCGGCATGTTATGTTGTTAGTGTATATCTTCATACATTGTCATCACGGGCGACAAGATTGAGGTTCTGCACCACCCACACTACTACTATTTTGTCCCACTTGATACCATCGGACTCTGGTTAAATATTATGTAGAAGTTGGATAACTTTATTTATCCCACATTTCATTTTGTTTTACAAATACACAGACTGCAAACTATTTGCTGTTGCATCTCTCTCTCTCTCTCAACTATTTTATCACGGTACCATTTGCACCCTTGCTATTTGCATCACTGGTACTTTCAGTGAATGAAGATACTAAAACTTTTCCACTTTTTGCCAAATGTGTCCTCCTCCTTGTTTTAGTGACCTTTCGCCACAAAGTATCAACTATGAACATGTCTCACTCTAAATGTTATCTGGCTTTCTAAGCTATATCCTTTTATCTGTCTCTCTATTCTATGCTATTCTACAACTACAACTATCTCTATTATATAAGGTTCAAAGACTGTTTCTCCTTATTCCCTTGCTCCTAGATAGGCACAACTTTTAACATGTTATCAGCTTCATAGCTTCCCCCCCCCCAAGGTCTTGCTTCACTAACCCAACCTAAACTAATTGAATAATATCTCTTCATAGTGTATAGTAAAGCATATCATATAAAAATAGTGGACTTGTAGAGAAATACTTGTTGTATGAATTTGTCCCTAAGTGATTGTACATACTGATAAACGCAGGTAAATAATTATATAGTTACGTCTAAGTATTATCCTTGAATGCGGCTATACAATTAAGTAAATGTTTTACATGTCTACTAAAATTATAATAGTATTATCACACAAAAAAAATACGATGGAACATGGAACGATTGGTGCTATTGCAAAAATGTGGCGATTCGTGATGGGCAACGAATTGCAAAATGTATGTCAACAAATCATACACATAATGATGTGCATCAGTATAATTATTGATAATACATACGGTGATCCACATCTATGTTAAGTGGGGAACGCATATTGAATCGAGTCTCGTCTATGAAATGAGTAAAAGTGAAAGCAATCCGTTTCTTGAAAGTCTGACACAACAGTTTGGTCGGGTGCACCGTAGAGATTTTCTTGATCAATTCATGTATTTAATTAAACATATTATAGAACTAGATGTAATATTACAAGTATTAAATTAACCCAAATATAATGAATGAGAAAAATATAAAGAAGGAAATTAACTATGCTGAAAAGAAGTTCTATATAGTAATTATTTCACTCACTCTACAGAAATATTATGAAATATTCTCCAATTCGATTTATAATTTGTCTAGCAAAAAGATTTTATTTGCATATTTGTAATCAAACTCTTTGGCATACACATATATGTATGTGAAAGTGAAGTGTGCATAGTTGCATAGTATTTACAGGGCAAATTGTTAAATGACTTGCTATATAGTAAATAAATAGATATGTTGATTTGATTTGTCAATATTTGTATTTAAAGTTGTGCTTTGTAGAGTTTAGAATGTTGTTTGCTGAATAGCATTATATAATGAATTTACTCTCCTGTATGTTTAAAAATCATGTATTATTCGAAATATTCCGTCAAATAAACACCTTCTTATTTTAACAGTCTCAGCAAAAACTAATAATACATTGGATTTCTATTGCCACAAACCAAATGCATTCAATTTAGTGAAGGAATACTACCTACATACTTTAGAGAAATATCAAATCAGGGACTCGAAATTTGAAAAGTTGCTGGAGCATTGTGATTGTTCTTGTGTTAATGGAAAATACTGGGCAAAAGGTCATCTTAAAGTTTGAACATGTGAGTAAATAAGAAATTATAAATCAGGAGACTGCCCGACCTTAGTAGATTTGTTGGCAGAGTTCTAGGCATCAGCCATGAAATTTTAATTGGGCACTCAGCAAATGGTCTCCAATCCGGATCCTCCTGGTCAAGTTTGGGCCTGGTGACAAATGCAAGTAATAATTGAACTTGACTAAATATACTCGAACCAATTTCACCCACTCCATCCAGTCCAAGGCAGGTCACTAAAAAAACTTTGGAGGAATGGAATGGAATCCTTATACACTCATCTCAATTTAGTGGAATGAATCATCCTCAATGTCAGAGAAAGACTGCGGTATTTTCACTCAGAAATAAATGAAGCGTTGATCAGTCATTAGCGATTGAACTGGTTCAATGCTTCATCCCGGCAAATCTACACTTCCGGAAGAAATTTGTTATTAAAGAAAGTTCTTGGAATCTTGTTTTCCATTTTTTTCATCCTACTCCTCGGCCATGCATGAGGGAAAGTTTTTCATTTTTTATTTAGTATATACCTTCACACATGAATAACCTTGTGAAACCATACCAAACCACCAACCTCAATATTTCGCCCACATGCTTTTGTTTTTAGCAGGAAATATTAAATTTCCACTTGGCGAAGAGAAAGCAACAACGACAACATATATGCATACAGCCTGACATAAATCCATCCAGGTGAGGCGGAGGACGGAGAGGTCGTCGTGGAATAATGGCAAACAGAACAGAAGTAAAAAAAAAAGTAGAATGGAAAGGAGATTTCTCCATAAATAAGAAATTAGCTGTGAGAAAAAATGTTAAAGTTTCATCACTGCTGAGGAGACCAGAAAATCGCTTGTAAAACAATGCATTTTCTTTACAAACCAACCAAGTTGTGTGGATGAAGGAATTGCTGAAAATAAACAAGAGTTTTGTGGTATTTGACATAATGCGTGTCCTGTTAATAGTGAATTGTTGATTCAAAAATGGATATGACATTTAGAATCCTGTTCCTTATTCCTTTATTGACGCGATTTTTCTGAAATTTATTGGATGTTCTAGAGACCAATTGCGAAGAATCGCGTCCCAACATTACAACCCAGTTAACCCATCACCAAACTTGTAATCGAGCCATCCTCCTCCCACGCTTTTGTGCTTTCTCTTTATCTTCATTCTAATTCAACGGAAACTTAACAAAAAGGCAATTCCTCTGTGTGTGTAATTAGCTACTAATTTGATGAATTTAGATTAAAAAACACTCAAGGTTCCACCAATGTAAATTTTGAACCAGAACACTTCTTCCCAGTCTAATTTTATTACTGGAAAGGTTATTCTGTACACACAGGGTTATTCTGTATAGAATGAGATTTGTATAACCAAGGATTATTAACACAGAAAGGTGGATGAAGCCCTGAAATGTACACTTATTTCCCACAATGCGGAATACAACCCTCTCGTCCTTTGATTAATGATGATGATCAACTTGGTTTTTCTAATATTGTATCATCTATTGGTGTTGTACTCTCTAAGATGTTTTAAAATGATTACTTTGACCTATACTAGGGTCCTAATATAGTGGGCTGCAAATTTACTATACTTGGGAGTATGCTCTATCAACTTGTGGTAATATTTTAGTAACTAATCATCCTTTGTTATATTGGACTATTTGTAATATTGAATTTGTATAGATACATTTTCCGTATCAAGAAATGAGGTCGGGACACTACAGAAGTTCTGGACCAGACCTAAGTCTCCAACAAAGACGTACAAATAACTTTCTTAACGAAAATACTTAATATAATGTTCTTAATTTGCTGTATATTTCAATTGACTAGCTGAATGTATACTGCAATGATTGTATGTAGATGCAGAGGTGGTCAAAATCCCAATTCAAACTACCAACTGCTATTTATATTTTGATTGACACTTTAAATTGCGTTTCATATTTATATGTAATTTTTTAAATAGTTATGTTTTACATAACTATTTAAAAAGTTAGGTAGGAAGAATTTTCTAATTGAGAAAACTAATGAATATGCCTGTATTTAATTACGTCATAAATTATTTTTTAAATAGTATTCTTCCTACCATTATCTATTCTTAGCTCTTCCTACAATTATTAATCATTTGAGATAATGAATAAATTATAATTTTATAAATTTGTAGTAGACTTGTACATGCAGTTTATTTTATATTTTATGGTATTGACTGTTTCCCTCGTAATGTAATTAATTAAATACAGTATTTTGTGTTTTTACATCGGAGTGTTATTTTGAATTTTATTATTTGGTATCTTATAGGGTTGGCATTTTGTTGGGTCGTATCTGATTTTGTAATTTAAAGAAAAACTAAATTATACGCACATAGTAATACGTTTTTGCCTTGATCATAATCATAAGCTTACAACTAAAAAATGGGCTAAGGGTCAAATAACGAGTTTATAATTTCTGTAAATTTGAAGAGGAAGTTTCAACATACTGTTTTCATAATCCTAATTAAAAGCTATTCAATGCTGACGTTCTTCAACTTCTGGAACATGCTGATATCGTTATTTTTGCCACAGCAAGAAACACCCCAACGCTTAAAGTCAAAAGTGCCATCAATTTTCCCGTGATGGTAACAACTTTCCCGACACTGACTCCGGTATCCCCTTGTGATAATTGGCTCACAAAGGCTTGCATCTGAAATTCAGCTTTACTACTTAATGAACAATATTTATTTAAATTCATGCAATCATTTTGTTATTTTACAACAGAAGCACGTCTATTGTTCAGGGAAAAGTCATTAAATTCACGGGTCATTGACCAAGACCGGATTTCTAGGATAACAAATGTGGATGAAATGTTCATTATAGTAAAATTATCATTATGAAAAAATTCCCAAATCATTTCATTAGCTTAAAAAGGGAAAATATGTAATAAACAAAGCACAGTAGGTTTTTACATTGTATGGGATTTTCTGCTAACCCCATGATGCAATACGGATGTAGAAATTAAGCCTGTCAAGAGCTTAAAAATTGCAACTCCAATTTTGCAGTAGAGTTTTGTAATTCTAGCCCCCATAAAAAGCCAGAGAAAATTGGTCACCAGTTCGATGATGAGACAGTAGGCGGATGTCACGGTTAGATGCAGCATGATTCCTGATGATAGACCACAATTCTCTGTTCCCAAATTGGACCAAATTTCTTCCAAAGATTTCTCCCCTGTAAGTATTTGCAGGAAGAGTGATACGGATATTCTACGCTGAGGAGGATGTACAGAATTGTCCAATAGAAAGCATTTTCGACGAAGTGCCCAAGGTCCAAGATATTTTAAATATTTGACACAAGAATTCAATTGTACTTTCTTATACTTGTAGTAGACTTATATGCTGCTAACTTTCCCATCGAATTCAATGATAGGATTAAATGTGTATGTAACTAGCAAGATAACTGCATAAAGAGGATGATGATGAAAATAAGTTTCACCTGTATTAGACAATAAACTTTATACAATTTATTGTAAATTCACAATTATTGCCACACGACAAATTGGCAAGAAAAGCATTAGAGACATTCCAGCGTCTGCTGCATCTGTATGAAACTCGAAGCAGTATCACACAATTTTTAATATAATCCAAATTGTGATATTTATATCCAGACCTCGTTACGAAATTAGTAGTATGGGTGTTACCACTTGAATTTTGTAACCCATTTTGCCAGATTACGACGGGGGGCCATGAGTCCAACATTCAGACTGATGTTCCATAATTGGCTGTTGTGGAATATACAATCATGTTGGCTGGGTCGACGGGCTTGATCATTTTTGCAAATCTCTGCAATTAAGAGTTTAAATGGAATTTCAATGAATTATTATTTTTAATTGTTTGAGTTTCAATTGATACCTCTTGAACAGAGCCCGGAGTTATAATGAATAGATAAACAATGTACAGCGGGATGCACATGATGGACGACAGGGTCATCAGCCATCCCACATGTATGGACCATTTTGGATATACGTAATCCTCCGTTTTCAAATCCTCATAGGTGATGAGAGAGAAAATGAAGATGAACTGAAAATACGACACATTAAGTAAATGGACATCCTTTAAATTTAAAGTATTTGTAGATTTATTAGCAAATTGTCATTTGTTTCTTATGATTCAGCTACCAGAATGAACCACGGTGAAATGTAGTTCCAACATGTTCTCCAGAAGAGGTTAGGTCTGTGACCAATCATTTTTTCAACATCTGAAGAAAATCTGTCCACTCCGTATAACCAACATACAGCGACGGCTTCCACAAATACCACGAATAAGATGGAAATCCCTGGGCCATAGATGTTTAAAAAGTTCACCAGATACATCCCACCCTGTAAAGATTCCCGAAAAACATTAGTAATATTAATTATAAAAATAATTATAAAAAATGTAAAACTGTATAAAATACTGACTTGTGTGCAGGTTGGCAGCGACAGTAAGAAAACGATGAAAATAAGGACTCCTACAAAAATTTCACGATTTCGGGCAAGAACCGTGGGGTACTCGTCACATAGCGCTGTAATAATGGCTTCTAATCCTCCAAATGTGCTGTCTAATCCCAATGTTATCAACATGAGGAAAAAGATTATGGACCAGAAATTGGATCCTGTGCAACAGAAAGGGTGATTAGTTTCTTAAATGTTTGACTCTTGACATAAACATGGCTCCATTCCGGACATACATACACTGCGAGTGAAATTAAATTGTGATGCACACATTAAATTGACGTAGCTCGCCACTCATACTTTCGCCATCGCACTCTCTTCTATATTTGTTTGTTGACAATTTACCAACATTTCTGCGATAAATTAGTGGTCACATCTATTGACCCCACCCCATCTACTTCTAAAATCAGTGTTTCGGTCGAGAATGAGGAAAATATTGTTCCTCCGTTGAAAAAGAAGAAGATTGCGGTGACTTATTTAAAAAACAATAATACAAAGATTAAAGAAACTAAGACTGAAGAAATATGTGTTAGATTCGAAGAAGGAAGAATCCGTTACAAAAAGACTGGAGTAACGCCCATGTGATGTGACCCACTTCATTATAAAAGATTCAGCAAACTCAATACCAACATATGACTTGCTGTCCTCACCTGTTCATACCTGCGCTTCAAACCCAAAATTTCTTGACATGTTGACCAAGGAAAGCAGTTTTTGGAAAGCCGAAAAGAACTACGCGAAAGAAAGGGCACCCCCCCTACAACCACCGAAATGGGTTTTGATCAAGAAGTGGATTGCAAAAGATTTAGATCAGTCTGATGTCTTCGAACAAACAATTCGCGTATTTTTATTAATGCTCTTGTTTGTTTTCAACTGCAAACATCAAGATCCGCCCAAGAAACAGGTCCTCATAAAAGATGCAATCCACTGTTACAAAGCAGACTTGAGCTTGGTTAAGAAGCTGCTTCAAAGTTGTGGGGTTAAGATGGAACTAGAAGGACCACTTGAGTATAAAGATAAATCCCCACTGTTGAAGGCTAAAGATTTGGAGGGGAAGTACGGTGACAGTTGGATTTATGTCAAGTTTGGCACTATTGGAAGATATTACGTGGGGAAAGTCACGCATGACACTTTTCCACTACCAGATTCATTAATCCATCCTCGTCATCTCCAAACTGATCCTGATGCTAGGGGTATCCCCATCTACCAAACTCAAGAAGGAAACGACGCATTCAAGAAGAAGGAGACGGCCATGATGGAAAGCGAAGGACAGCTTTGTGTGTTAATCTGCGAGATGTTGGGAGGAAAAGTTGACGACACCCCCATTCATGCAGACTTCCAAAAGATTGAGAATGGTATGATGATTATTAACCGTTGTTTATAGATTGACCGAATTATTCTTATTACACAGCGCACACCATTTTTGAAAAGATTGATGAAGTTGAATCTAATAAGACGGAACATTTTTGGGACTGGCAACAACGACATGCTGACTCGATGGAGAAAGTGGTGAAGTTTTTATGTGGGCAGAAATTAGAGTTAGAGGTTCCCGAATCGATTGATGTTTCACTCATTAAGTGGAAATTATATTTGAATGAAAAGTTTAACCTAATTGAAGAGGTTATTTGTTGATCTGCGTACAATGTTGAAGTGAGTTGTTTTTTATTTAATTATTCATCCTTGATTTAATCATTAATCGGCTTCAGTATTTATAAGTAATACTAGTTATTCTAAATTTTTGTCAAGTTTTAAATGAGTCCAAAGATATTTCAGTGGTGATACGTTATGTTCCTCTTTGATTAAAAAGTCTGAATACAGTTTACCTTGAATACAGTTTACCGTTTTGAAAAACAATCAATCCACTTTCACCCAACCATTTCTCAGATACTTCTAATCTAATTACCCGGCATTGTTGCAATTGCTTCCGGGTAGACGATGAACACCAGCCCAGGCCCTGTTCAACAATTAGTAACAATACATAAACAGTTGCGGGGAACTGAGAAATCAGAATTCGAATGTAATATTACCTTCAAGACCAACTTTGTCAATGCTTTTATTCTGCACTTTGGCCATGTAGCCCAACACAGAAAAGATTACGAATCCAGCTAGAAAACTTGTCAAGCAATTGATAGAGCTGGTGATTATGGCGTCTCTGAAAATTGTACAATTTTATAATTTAAAGTCATTTACTAAACCAGGTTTGATTTGTTAATTTGTTTAAAAGAGAAACATTGTTATCCTGTCAAGACTAATAGACGACATATAATTGCTTTTGTCTAAATTAATTTCTAATACCAGTGATAATACTAGGATACTTGCACTCTTGTGATTAATGATGACTGTGTACCACATCAGAGTAAGCTTTAGATGGAATATGTAAAATTTTACACGGGATTCCAAGGCACAGATAGGATTAAGGATATAGGGCTTCGAGGAATAGTAATCCGCATTGATCTACTTTCCCCAATCTATTTGACACTTTGGTAAAATCGTGAGGAGTCCACGCTTCAAAGATTGACACGCTTACTAACAGGAAGCCTGAATTTGCTGTAGAATGGACAATGCAATTAACAGGATAAATTACATATTCTTTTCTCCGAGGCATACCAGAACGGCACACAATAACCCATTTAATACCCCATTTACTTGATATTGGTCGAAAAAAACGCACTAATGGATTAATTAAAGGGATAGTTTCAATGTAGTCTCTGCTTACAAAAATGAATGTGAGATGTAAGAGTGTAAGGAATAAGGAGAAGCTGAGTTGGGTGGAAAGCGTTTAGTCAGATCTACTCAGACGGAAATCCATATTAAATTTAAAAATATTATCATATATCTATGAGCACTGATTTCTGTAATGCGCTTTAGAATAAATAGAGTTAAATAAGGTTAAAATCTATGTACTTTCTGAGACAATTTTTTTAAATAAAAAAATACATTAAAAACTGCCCAACACATCTCAGTACACAGTATTATGCATTCCATTGATTTTGTACATCTGTAGTTTTTCACCATATTTAATATGAAATGTAAAATTATTTCGGCAATCATAATATCAAATCAACCACAATTTCTTCCAACCTGTAGCAATTGTTATGAAATTTGTTATAGCTGGAGAGAGCTAAGAGTGTTCCAAATCCGGGCCCCAACGAGAAAAAGATTTGAGTGGCTGCATCAATCCAAACCTACATAAACCAGTCAAGGCAGTCGTATTATAGTTAGTGTTCAAATTGTGAATAATGATTTGAGGTAATCATTATTCATCGGTCATTGTTGGGAGACAAGTATACGTAAATACAAACAATGTAAATAGACGGTGAAATGCTGTATATTTGCTTTGCTTGCTTACTTTGGGTGTTTTAAGTTTTTCCCATTGTGGGGTCAAGTAGTAGTAGATTCCATCCGACGCTCCAGGAAGGGTAACACCTCTCCCCAATAAAATGAATAAAACAAAGTAGGGAGCAAGTGCAGTAATCCACACGGCCTGTGAGAAAAGAAGCGCACAAAATAATAATGGATATCATTACAGCCTAAAAACGATTCATACATACATATACTAACTATCTATCTATCTCCTATATATTTTAATTTGCAATAAATAACCCTCTGTACCTTTACTCCTTTGCACATTTTCTGGCAGGAAGTAAAAGGGGGTCGAATAAGGAATACATTGTCTTGGAATGAGCACCAGTCAACCTAATGTGTGTGTAGTGAACTGTTTAAAAGCGTACGTGCCTTGGCTTGTCCATTCGATTCGTTCTCAGAGCGAGGAGGTTATCAAAATCAGAGACATACTTACTTATATTGTATTTGGTACAACCAAAGCAATCGAATCAATCCCTCTTTACTTTACCTGGATGGATTCTAGTGGCACTATAGTTCTTCTCTTGGTGCTCTATCTATCTATCTGTTTGGGGCGGTGCAATGAATTATTCAGAATTTTCCTAGTGCCCTGTTCTTGGAGTTGCAACATTGGTTGGAGCCGTTCGTATGAATTTGCGGAAGTGGCAATTCAGGCCCGTGTGTGTGAAAGGATAGAATGGAAGGCACTTGGAAGAGTTTCATAAAATTCATTTCATGGGATGACTGGGATTGGAAGAAGAATAAAGGAGAGGTTTTTCCCTCATCGCTCTCTGTATTGCTTTTTCCATGTGTCTCTCTGCCTTGCCTATATGCCTCTGCTGACTGACTGACTGATGATGGCACTGAGAGAAGTCAACAGGTTTCAATTCTTTTTTGGGGAAAGTGGCAAGGAAGGAAGTTGATTTGAAATTTAAAGAAGGGCACTAAAGGTGGCAATATCATCGTTGGTTGGCCAGGTTTAATTTGAGTAAGAGACGAGATGCAATCACACAAGGAGAGGGAGAAAGAGAGAAAGCGCCGAGTGCCAATCACACCATGAGAGAGAAAGGGGGTCTTACTTATTTGTAATTCTAAAATCCTTCTCTCTTCAGCCTCTCTCTCTCTCTCTCTCTCTCTCTTTCCTCTTATTCTCAGCCAGACACGTATGCTTGTTATGGACATTCACTAATGGGGATGAGTCCATAAATTTCACACGTATCTCTCAACAAGTCTTTCTCTTATACAGAGAAAGTATAGAGCATCATCATCATCGCCACCACTTTTCCTACTGATTGGCTTTCCTCTCTCTCTCTCCATCCATCCATCCCTTCTAGAACATATATTGTACCATCCACCACCACCACCAGCGTATCTTTCTACTTCTTCTATTTCATTTCCTTTAATGTACTTTACACTTCTAAATTAAATCAAAGCAAGGCCTCTTCATGTTCACACTCACAAGCTGCTTTCATCATCACATACACAAAGAAACAACCACCACGAGTAATGAACACCGTGTCCAGCTCAGCTCATAGTGCCACCACCACTTTCACCAACTTTCTCCTCGCGTACCATTTCCTCATCCTCATCCACACTACATGCTGCTCTTTCCTCAAAGGCTTACATTCGTTTGTTAATAGGATTTAAAAGACTAGAGAGAGTCTGTAATTATAGGCACTCCAACCAATTTATAAGGACTCAATTAATTAATGAGGTGGTGTGAGGAGAGTGTGAGTGGTTGTGGGCTGGTTGGCTGGGTTCTTTAAATTGACCCCTCGAGCGGATAATCTTGTGAAACATGAGTATTAAAATCTTACATGCGAAAGGTAAGAAGTAGTACTTATATTTATTTGTATAAGGAAAATGTGGATAAAATTGTACCTTTCCAGTGCTTCGAACTCCTTTCCACAAGGAGAAATAAACCAGCACAAAAACCACCAGAACCGAGAGAACTAGTGGCCATCTCATTTTTCCAAGGTTGTCCACTCCATCCGATAAATGCATTTCTAAAACTTTACGTCTGAAAGTGGACAAGGTAAATTCAATATATAAAAAACTCATCTTGGATATTCCAAAACTCAAAATATAAAATCGTAGAATATTTATAAAATATTATGCAATGTCCGTATTGTATGGAATTGTATGTCGAATTGTTTCCAATGCTAATTTTATGACAAAAAATTATCTCCACTACTACTTTTTGAGATGCATTGGAAAGAATAAAATTGAAGAATTGTCACATGTTTGTGAAAATCTAGAATAATAAAAGTTTGTATAGTTTGTAAGTAATTAAGCCGTATGATGACGGAAAGAAAACTTATTTATGGAGTGGCTGAGAAAACTTGTTCATGATGTCAGGACCATGAAAACAAACTTGAACATCTGAGACTAAAGCCTTTTGAGCTTGTCTTAGATGTTGGAGAAAGTCGTCAAGAAGAGTGAAAACCCAACAAGTGATAGGCACACACTCGTAAAATTCCCTCGCAGGACTTGTTGCTCCCTCAGAATCCGTCAGATTGGCAATATCCCCAATCAAAGTGCAGTTATCTGTGTTCCACTCGTTTCCACAACTCAGCCAGGGTAGAATTGGCTGGAATGATTCCACCAGGTAGTAGACTGCCCAACCAATGATTGTGTTGTAATGCATTCCCACGTACAAATCAATTATGCAAATCGCATAACCAAGACCTGAAATGTAAATTACAAATTCATTCTATTTTTTTAACTTTAGGAATCTTTTATTATCAGGAGTTTGTGTTTCATGTAATACAGTGCTTATATTTTCAAATTCTTGAAAACAATATTGATACTAATGATTTCTGGAGTTTTGGACATGTAGCTAAATAAATAAATATATCGTGGATTGACGATCTATAACTAATTTAAAAATCCTTTGTTGAATTCGATAGAGGTATCGATTGAGTTAAAATCAATTATATTAAAGTACATGTATTTACGAAGTGAGCGAATTTATTTATGCTTCTCCAAATTTGATAAAAATACCAGATTAGAATTTAAATAAAGATGCAGCGAGATTTATGTTTTTACGTGACACAGTCCTGTGTGCAACTTGCCACATATTATGAATTTGTGTTGTATCTTGAAATGAATATCGTCATTTTATTCTAATGCAGTGACATAGTCAATATCAAAATTTCGATCAGATTCTAAAGTACAACAGACAGGAAGGACATGTGCATGCATGACATAACAGTTGTCCAGCTAATAAAAAGTTGCATCCGTTCGCAACTTTACAATTTTGTGGTAAGTTTGGTTAGCGAATGTACAATGAGCGAGGGGACATGTGACTAAACTGATGGCGAAATTCTCGGATAAGAGGGATGATGAGCTTGCTTAGTCAAAGAGACACAAGACAGAACCAGCTAAAAAACAAGAAGTGGACAAAAATGTACATATGTATATAATGGATTGACGAAGTGCCGGATGGCCCAGTCACCACCACATAATGAGGTTGCATGGCATACAATATTTCGGCGGACTGCTGAGCAAGATCGGAGCGATGGGGATGGACCCATTAATTTTCAACCAGGATTGAGTGGTTTCTGATTATGTGATCGAAGCCAGGAGCTCTCTCTCTTTCACCCTCAATTTACTGTATCATGACGAATCATTTATCCAAAGAGTGAAGTGTTAAAATGGATTCTGGTAATTGGATGTCTGCAAATCCCCTGGCAATCGTAGTCCATTCGACCTGTGCGAGTCGTGCCATTTAGCTGTTTGTTCGTCGTGCGTTGTTATCTATCGACATATTCTGGAGTTCGTAATAGCCTTAGTTCCACGTTCTCAAGTAGCCAAAACCAGTCTCACTTTCTCTTGTCCAACTAATAATAGTTGACGCTGTCCAACGTATGCCACTCACACCACTTCTGTCGCCGTCGTCTTTCCTCCATAAGAAAAGAAGGGTGCACAAGGGAACAACTTTCTTTTTACACACGCTGCTAACAAACAAAATATATCTGCGTCTCGTCTAAATCTCATATAATTATTTTTCATCTCGTTAATTTCCCTGCCTTTTTAAGCATGGCGAAGGGGTTATGATATGTCGAATAAAAGGAAGGATGCATAATCCAATGTTAAGATTAAAATGAAAAGATGTAAAACTCACAAATTTAGTGAGACATGATATGCAAAAATAGAATTTGTCTTAATTGAGACATTCAGGTTCATAATGTCCTCGTAAACAAGTCAATTGGAGTATTTCAACGCAATTACGATTAGAGAGTCTGAAAACTTACCCTTTAAAGCGGGGCAAATGTGACGCCATATGGAGATGCATCCACTTCTGTAGTACTGTCCTAATAAAAGAAAAGTATTTTCATAGAATAGTCTACAAAAAATTTGAGAAGTGCATGGAATTAATATTTACCTAATGCCAGTTCCATGTAGAATAGGGGGAGTCCACCAAACACCAACATTATGCAGTAGGGAATTAAAAAGGCTCCTGATCCACGAAATTACAAATATGAAAGAAAATTAGTAGAATTATTTGATATTAATTGTCAATGCTTATTAGTATTTGATAAAAAGAAGCAATTCTGCAAAAAATTGGTAGCATTTAAAAATTACTCAGTCCACCTTGTAAAATTGTACGCAATCCAATCCACATGTAACAGCGAACATTAACATAAACATTTATAAATATCGCCAATTTCTGGTGATCTCTGCCAACATATTTATAGAAACCGATCATTTGGTGATGATGCAGACAGAGCATTACATAAGAAATCAACGGAGACATTATTATTGAGACGACACTTGAAATGATGGAGAAGGAGCCAAATAAAGTGGTGTTAATACATGCTTGGGTAAATACTGCTATAAAGAGAGGAGGAATGTTTGACATCCATAAAGCTGATAGAATGGACAGTGTCGAGGCCCATTAGGAAATAATGTGACAAGTGAGTGCTAATGAATTGATTCCATACAATTACTACAACGCAAAAAGATCAAACTCTCCTGCACTCAACAATATACAATACGTACTGAACAAACGATTGAACAGAAGACAAAAGTTAATTAACAGGTAAAATTAAATGGGTTACAAGCGTCTCTCTTGTCATAAAATAAAGGGGAATTTCCTTCCTTTGGGAATTGCCGTGATTTTAACAGGCTGCATAGTAGTTGAAGAGTGTAAATTCCTTATAAAATTGGAGACACTTAATTGGACTTACCTCCACCATTCTGATAGCAAATGTAGGGGAAACGCCAAACATTTCCGAGGTCGACAGCAAAGCCAATGACGGCGAGAAGAAATTCGACCTTCTTGTTCCATGTTTCTCTTGCATCGCCAGACGCCAAGGCGATGGATAGTGCATCGGTTGTATTTCTGCACGGCTCAGCATCCAAATTATTGTCAGATTTAGTGAGTTGTCTCGACACTAAACTATTGTTGCCATCTGGATGGGCAATGCTATCAGCACTACTTCCATTACTATTTCCCCTCGAGCTTAACATGGTTCTTTGAGAGCTCAATTACCCTCAACTGTCTCATACGTGCCAAATAGGTTCAATACTTGTCTTATTGCTTACTACATCTGAACCGGGTGAAGAAGAACAACTTTCCTCTCCAAAGGTGTATGGAATGCAAAGAAACCTTAATGAGAAAAGTTGAGAAACAATAAACGACTCGGTCTTATGAACTGATTTCTCATTACAAAATAATACAAGAAGACTAAATTCATCATACGAACACGATATCTTCAACCTATCATCGTTGTCGTCTTCATCATCATCATCACACTCATCACCATCACCTCTTTCGTCTTCGTCTTCCTCCAACCTTCCACCTGGCAGCTCATTTAATTCCCATGCACTCCAAATGTCGTCGTCGATCCTCACCTCAACCAAAAGTAAAAGCACAGAGAGGCTTCAGGTTCAACCAGAGACAAGTCAGTCAGTATTAAATTATATGACACACTTCAGAGGAGATCACTGTAATTAAGCAATTCCTTTCCAGTTAGTCTCGCCCCGCAGTCATAACTAGAGAAACAGATTTGTTGGAAAATAAACACTTTCTCTTCCACAACCACAATATACATACGCGAATGGGTCTGTCTGTCAGATCACTCTCACCAAAACGAAACAAGGGTGGTTCTCAACTTTCTCACTTTCCCCAACATTACCCACCACCACCACCACCACTATATACATAGTATCAGTAGAATTGAAGCTGAAATGTCAAGAACAAGATTCACTTTACCTCACTTTGCAGATATTTTACTTTTCGTCAATCACCACACCACCATCACCATCCCTCAACCTGAGTCGGAAATGGAACTGGGACTAAAGAAATTTATTATTGTTGTAATTCAATACAACAGAGAACAGGATAATAATTGATTTACATTTTCTCATACAGGAGACATGTTAGATACTTACATTCGGAATAACAACAATAATAATGGTGTGATAATTGGGAAAGAGTGAACATACAAATGAGAATGTATTGGGAGCGAGGGCATTCCAAGAATTCTCAAATATTCTCTCTTCCCTTATTAACTCAGAATATAACTATAGACAGCCACCTGCTGTACAAAAATTGTCTGTAAGATGAGAATTTTAAAGAAATGGGGGTTTTTGGGGGTGGTACTTGATAAAACTAGTTGTTTGATAACACACACTGGTGGTTTGTTTGTGGGGTCAGTTGGTTGGTTGTTTGCTACTCTGTCGTGGTTGGTTAGGTTTGGCTTGGGTGCCAGAAGAAGAGTCAGAGAGAAAGAGAAGTGGTGGACAAGATGAAGTGAAGACCATGACTGAGACAGAGAGAGAACTCCGGCGGACTCTCGCCTGTGGGATGGATAATATGAGGAGCGTCGTCGTCGCGTCGTCGTCGGCATCGTCCTCCTGGTCGTCTTCACTTTCACTCCCTTCAGCTGCACCACACACCATCAAAAACGGCTCCTCGTCTCATGAAACTAATAAAAACGATAAGAAACCCAAAAGATCGGATCGTAATAGAAATTCGATTACGTTGTTGGTCATCCATCCATCCATGCCTAATAATAATAAGATCTTTCTTTTTTCCACTTGATTTCACGAACAGATAGGAGGAAAGACTAAAATGAAAGCTTTGTTTTGGGTGCAGTGCATCTTTTAATTCCTTGGCAAACACAGAGAAACCTTTTCCAACTTTGTTTCCATTTGCTTGTTCGCCACTTCATTGTCCACTCAACCGGACCCGTAGGATGATGATGATACTCACCATAAAGTCCTATTGGGGGTTAAACAAGCAACAGGCTTTTGTAGGTAATAATGCTATTAGCTAGCGACTCTTGTGACTGAGATGGACTTTCAGCACGGCGCACTCAGGTTTTATGGCTAAGCTTTTCAATGTTCCTATTTCCGTCCCTGACTGAGTTTGAGTTTCACCCTTGATTGGTTTACAAATGTCTTTTTGTTTGTTTGTTATCCCGTGTACATTTTGGAATGGGATGAAGAAGAAAGGAAGAAAGGCAGGAGAGAGAACTAAGTAAGAGGATGATGGGGTTCTCCTCATCTCTCGCTTTCTCAAGGACCGACCACCCATGCATGAATCGGATATTAATTATAATGTGGGCATCATCATGTTGATCAGGCTGCGATGCTCAATTGTTTTGTTAGTAATTCGTCAAAGAAACATTTAGATGCGATAGATTGAAATATCTCGAACAGAAAATGTTATAAGACGTTATGATGTACCGTTCAAGAATCAATTTCTTTGGATTGCTTGCAAAAATGTGGCTTGGTGAAAAACTGGATATAGGTTCATTGTAAATGTAACGATTTTGATAACTATTTTTGTAATTTAATGGATGGATGTACTTTTATGATTGGTGTGTAAATTGTGATGCAGGTTGAAGGAAATAAGAGTTTTTAAAATTAATTTTCGATAAAATTGAGCTTTAACTGTTAGACGCTGTTTTATTGGTTATTTGTATCCATAAAACGTCCCATGCAAACTACCAAGTTTTGTAGTCAAAATAATTTAAATAGTTACAATGCATTCACAATTCTGCGATTGGAACTAATTCTGCGAAAGTAGGTTAACGTTTCATAATTACAATTATGATAATGCCATGTCTTTTGATTCATAATTATTCGCTAGAGCATCATACTGCATCCAGATGCTGACGAAAGAGAGGGCAAACGAATCTCCACATTATTTATCCATAGATTAGCACAGTTTGAATGGTACAGTATTCCATCGTACTCTATTGAGCTTGATTGCACTTGAATAGAACACGAGCAAATGCCACACCGTTTACCAAAACCAGTTATTTCTGTTGTTGCACTATTTGTGAATTTATCCTGAAAATATGAATTTATTAGTGAAACCAATGCCCAACGTTTCAGTTATAAAAATGACTTGAATAATAATTCTTACCAACACATCAGTGCCAATAAAGTAGGACATTAGAGTGTCCCATAGGCTTTCAATCTCAGAACACAATGTATCTAATTTCATTTTGCCAACTTGATTATAAGACGATTGTACACGATTAAAAACTATATAAACTTCGCATAAGCCTGGAAAAACAAATAAGGATAATGATTACAAGATGAAATCCAATGTGTTTGGTAAGGTAATATTGATTCAATTACAATTGATATAATTTTCTCCAGTTTGACTGAGCACCACTTGGCGAACAATGTTGCTATCTTCAGCACCACTAAATAAAGCAACTGCAGAATTTGTTATTAGTTTAATACTCTCCAGACATCTTGACCAGGTCTGTAAATGTACATTTGCTTCCTGTGAATCAAGAATTATAATATTTGATTAATTAGTCAATAATGCACATGTGTGGAATGGATGTACTAAATTACCGTTTCCAAGTCTTCTCTAAAGCATTGGTACTTATCAGACATGCTATCATTAGATTCCTGTTCCAGACAGAAGGAATCATCGTTTTCTCCATGAGATTGCTTAGAAAATCTATTTGTGGGAGTAATCGATCCACTGTTCCAATTATTATCAGGAGAAGAAATTTTACTCTCCGTCGGATCAAATGTGAGACAATAGCTTCCCAGATCTAAACTTGCAATTGATCGAGTTTCTGGAGAAATATCAGATTTATTTCTTTCGTGCGATTCAAGGATTTCGTTGCTTGTTTCCATTAAAGAGGCACTTCTAGCGGACTCCAGGTTATCGATATCACTAATTCTACCTACGTCGCAACCAATGCTAGACGTTTTTATAAAGCTAACTGGTAACACATGCAAATCATCTAGAGGGATGTTATGGGTAATGGCGTTTAGGGAGGCGGATTCAATAGTATTACAAAAAGTCTCTACGGTAATTGAAGATGAAACTCGAGCTGGTAAATCTTTCACGATGTTTGGAACATGTTTTAAATTTAGTTCATTATTATTATTATTATTGCTACTCTCGCGGTGATTGAAGAAAGACATATCACTCCTAAGATGGATGGTGGTGTCTACTTGTGGTGGGGCAGAGATCTCAGAAGAATTATTTAAAGTGGACATATCTTCCCAGTCCGTAGTTAGCATATTTAAATCTCCAGACGAATCAACTTCAAAAGTATCCCCGGACACCGTGTCAAAGTTGAAATCCCGAATTTCAGCCATGTCCGAATAATCTTGAGAGACGTTTGTGGTTTCAGGGACAACGCTAATAAAATCACCAAAGTCAAATGAACACGACGGAGCCCTAGTTATTTCTCGAGTCTGTATGTTGTTAGCACTTATTGGACCACCTCCAGCCGCTACAGCCCCAATGTACAATTTAGGCTGATTATTTTCAGAATTGGAAAAACTTTGAAAATCTCCGAAATCGGAAAAGTCGTCGTCCTTTACTGCATTTGATGATGGTGGCGATTTTGGCGACATGTTGTTGTGTCCATTATGATGGACTACTGGAGTTGAAGAAAAATTTGCCTGTTCTGTGTCGCAACCATCATCCAGACTTACAAGTGCTCTGAGGGCAGCATATTTATCTTCTTCACCAATAAGACTGTTATTTGTAGTAGTACTATTATTATGAGGCACATACTTATGCGAAGCATGCTGCGGAATGTTGGACTTTCTCCCCAAGTCATAATTAGCGAGACGACTCCCAACATTCATTTTGTCAGCCTTGTGTTGATTATTAGGTTGGGACGGAGGGGGTGGCCCTATAAGAATGTTATTCTTTTGCTGAGAATGCGATCCTAGAGACCCATGATGGGAGTACTGGTTGGTCTGTGACGTGGGTACCAAGTCCCCAAACGTTGCGGCACTCCCTTTTTGGCTCCCTCCCCAAGGGAAGTTGTTCCTTGATGTGTTCCCCTTATCACTGTTATGCGAAGAAGGACCAACAGCCATTTGAAAATCTGAAAACTCGTCCATGATGTGGGCTTCACAGTGACGAGAAAGTATTATCCAAACTTTCAGTCGAACAGCGAACGTCCCATATTGCCTGTGAGAAATCAAGAGTGTTTAACGATTGATCATAATAGCACACTTTAAAAAGTCAATTTCCAAATGCAAGTACACAGCTCGTGCTTTTTCTAATTACAATGAAACCACCTCACAATCTATATAGTCCTGCATCAATTAAATTTGTATACTTGTGTCAAATCATTGAAATTCTCCCCAAGCACCAAGAAACACTTACAAACTAGATTGAATTGGACTTTAAAAGTAGTCTAAATATTTATATATGAAAAAATAACATGCTTACATTACCTCCTTAAATTATCACATACTCTCTAGTCTGGTCTTGTCGATCTTATAATTTTGAATACTTCATTATTGAACAATTTATACAGATTGGGTCTTCAATTAATTTTGACCTTATACTAAAATAACTAATAATTTATAACTGCACATATAAGTCACAGTACCCTTTCTCCTCTTCTTGTAGGCAGAGAGTCATAATAATATTTAATCGGGGTGAAAGAATTGAGAAATGTTCACAAATCCCCCCAAGTCTATCTATCTACTCTTCTTCTTAATATTTCTACCTACCTAGTTCAGTGCTAAAAAGTGAAAAGATTCAAATTCTCGAGGTTGTGCCACCTTCACCTCTTTTTTATGCCCACCCACCCACACTGCATTGTCTGATTGTATAATAATAATTGTAATTTTACTTCCTGCTCACCACCACCAACACCAGCAGCACATCATCATGAAATGGTGATGCATCACCTTTATTTACTTGCCTTCGCATTAACTACAAACACAACACAATACACAACAAAGCAACACACCTTCATTTCATGAATACATACATTCTTGTACAAATATGTATGCTTTTATTGTCAAATAAAGATGTAAAATATTTCATTATGAATGTTACGATTACAGAATAAGTTCCAGAAATAGCACGAAATTCATTTGATTATACACTCACACTGCATGTTTCTTTTATTGATTTATATTTTTTTTAAAGAATCTACAGCTCTTTTCTGGAGTAGTTAACAAAACAAATGTCTCATATTATCTGTATCATCATCATATTTTAAATTTTCATATTAATTTGCTATTTTTAACTGGTTCCCAAAACATTATAATATCTATGGGAACATTGTAAATTTCCACCCTGTCTGTATCTTAATTGGTAGCAGGCAGCAGGAGGATATTATCTTTGTTTCTTTTTTTATGCTAGAATCTCCTGCATATATGTATTACAGTTTTGGGCATGGGTGGTAGTGTTGTGGTTGTCAGTTCTTTAATGATTATACAATTTACTTAAATACTTATTTTAGGCTCTCGACGCCGAAAATGTGTTCTTTTTTCTTTTTCTATATCTTGTGTTTATCAAATAAATATTAGTTTTAGGATTAACTAGTGCGGGATACGATATTTTGGACAATAACACCATTTGATGGACACTTGGTGAAAAAGACGAACTTTACTTAATTAGTACTTGCTATTATCTGTAGTAGTCTATTTATATGATGTAGATGTATCACGTCATATTAATAGTAGAATAGAAGCACATAATTATCTGAATTCATTCTTAAATCGTGTAAGGGCATCTTCTTGTTTGAGGAGATTGATGATGGACAGGGCGTACATACAATAATATATGTCGGAACTGATTTACAATATAAGGATTATTTGGATTATCCCTCTGTCTTTGAGAAAGATCATATACTTATTGTTACAAATATATTCATTCTAACATAGTTGGAGCTTTGCATAATATTTGATTGCACATGAAATACATCCACATTGCAATTACAAGTAGAAATTGAACAATGTACTAATGTGAAAATGTAGAATAAGTAATGACTAATTGAATATGAACACATTTAAATGATTGGGCATTTCACGCTACAACCTCTGTAGTAACTGCAATTAGTGTAGCTACACGTCTTTGTCACTCACCCATGGTTTGGTTTGTTTCAGTACAAATTGTTATTGCTCTAAAGAGTATGTGGCGTTAACATGAATTCCTACATAAATTTTACAACCACACAAAACACATTAAAAGTTGGAATGAGTAGTTCAACTTGAAGAAAATGCACAACAAAAGTGGAATTGAAATGTGTGTCCTCTGTGCAGTTTGTTTAAGAAAACAGTATAGAATAAGTATTATCCTCTCAAGGGAGGGGTATAAGTACATATAATAAATAGATAAGTTTTTCACAACGTTAAAATTGTCAGCAGAAGGCTATTGTTCTAATTTCGACTCCTAAATGTCCTTCTCTCTCAGGTTTTGATACAGCATTGCCCATGGCTCTCACTCAGCACTGTTTTGTCTCGTAGGATTAATTATCGTTAGTCAGTTAAACTATTTCACTAAGGTAAAACTTTTGCAAGGCAAGGGAAGCATACATTTCAACACAAAATTATTGTCTCTATTTCTATTTAACACACAACCCCGTCTAAGAAAAAATCAACTCAAATAAGGAACACAACTATAATTAAGATCGTTTTATAAGCAATGTGGTTCATCCCTCATCGTACAATGTCTGGTTTGTAACAGATTCTTTTCTGCACTTTTTCCACACAAAATAAAAGTAAATTTGTCAAATTCAGATTTCACATTACTTGGTCATATTTGGCCAGCCATTTTTAGTTGCATTTACAAAATTACAATAATTGCTCGTAGCAAAGGAAATGCCTAATTGTCACTAATGTAATACGATCCGGTCTACTTTTACTACAGAGTTGTCCACCATCGCATTGCATCACAGTGAATACTAGCATTTGAAATAAGTAAAACAATGAATTCATTTGGGTTCAATAATTGAGCAAGTTTGACAGTGGTGGACTTAAATCTGTGTTCACTGAATAACTTAGGAACACCCAATAACAATTACAAACTTTGTATAGTATATTATGCAATTATATTCTACACATAGATTAAAGGTTAGACACAATATATGCACACTTAGCATAACATTATGTCATTCCATTGGTTTTATCATCATATACTTGCTCGCTCATTTGTTTAAAAATTGAAAATGTAAAGAGAATTTGGAAGAAGTGAAGTAAAGGAAAGTGAGACGAAGAATCTACCCGGCCACCCACTACCAGAACAGTACTAACTAATCGCACTATGTTATGCATGAAACTAAACCATCTTGGATAACAGAAGGAAGTGTAAGTATTATAAGAAAAAATTAGAATCTCGCACTTGTAACGAAGAGTTTACCCAGCGCCAAAAACAAATAAAGAACTAGGAGCATCCCGCACATTGCAACTTCGCCATTAGATTAAGTTAATTTTATCATCAAAGAAACTGCTGCGTTGAATTGGAAGTGTCCATTGGATCCTCTCGTCCATTGACTCCGATCCCTGGAAAGTCGAATGCGCCGACAGGAGTAACGAAGCTCTGTGGTTGTCGATTGTTTGCTGGGATCCGAAATGTATTCCCAGAATGTTTACGTGGAGATCTTGCCCGTACTACATGAGGCTTGAAGAAATCTTCGAGAACGGACGGTGCCACATATGTAAATCCCTGAAAGAAAAGATTTATATTAATATACGATTAACTACTAATTGCAAGAGTAAATAAAGAATTGTTTATTTACTTGGAAGATCATGTTGGCACTTTCGCTTAGAGTTGTGTCATCCGGAGAATCCACAGGAGGCTGTCTCGTGAATTTGGTATCAAACAGGGAGACATCATCATCACTAGTCTACGTGCGTAATTGTAAAACGAACCGTTAATCAATATACAAAAACAGCTTGGGTTTCAATCACCAGATTTAGTGACATATTTAAACTTACAAGTGGAGGTTTGTATGGTGGTTCAACTCGACGCTACAAAAGCAATTAATACAACTGTTTAATCATTCATGAGATTAATTCGTACACAAAATGAATACAAAAATTATTCATACCACAATAAGGTCGTCCCAATTACAGTTTTTGAAAAATTGATGGGCTCGGATCGGAGCTAAAGTAGTGATTGTAATAATAATTAATATAAATTAATAAATGTTATATTTCAAGTATATAATGTTAAAATAATATGTTAGTTCATGAGAATAAGTACCTCCATCCATTGCGCCATAACCCAATCTCTGATTTGCTTGACGCTGTAAACACCAACGTAACGTGTTACTCTTTGTATTCATAAATTATTAACCTTATTTATTCGCTTGCCTTCAATAGCTTCCTGATAAGATCTCTGGCATCCCCCGTCAGATAATGTGGCAAGAGTAATTTCCCCTTCAAAATTTTCTCAATAGTCTTTTTCCGGTTCTCCGCAGTAAATGGGGGCTAAACAACAAATTTCAGCATAAATTTCATGATGGAAAGTAGAAAAAGCTTATAAAACTTACAGCTCCTGTAAGCATATCGTACATGAGGGCCCCCAATGACCACCAATCCACTGTGGTACAAAAAAGTTGTCATATATAGCTAGTTTTTTACTTAGATTATAACCAGACCAATTATTTTTTTAACGAATACCTACCTGCCTTTCCATGACCAACACGCATGAGAATCTCTGGAGCCATATACTCTATCGTACCGCAGAAAGTGTGAGTAATCCCCCCTTGTAATATCAAATATAAATAATATTCAGAATTCATTTCACATTTGGCAATGGATGAGTGAAAATATAAATATAATTCTACCTTCAGGCATTTGTTCTTTACAGAGCCCAAAATCTGTGAGTTTTACGTGTCCATTCATATCCAGAAGCACGTTCTCTGGTTTCAAATCACTACAAAAATGGAGGTGAGAACACGTCACCAATTATATCATATTTCAAGTTAATAAAATATAAAATAATACAACTGCCAATATGACATACCGATAAATGATCCCTTGTTGATGCAAATGCTCCAATGCCAAGACGATTTCAGACAAATAGAAGCTATAAAAACCATGAGAAGTTCTCAAATTTCATGTCATAACCACGAATCACTTTGTTACAGGATTGAGATTATAATTACCATGCTGTATCTTCTAGAAATATCCCTTCTCTTTCCAAATGCATGAAAAGCTCGCCTCCGCTCAAGTACTCCATAATGAGGTAAAGTTTACCTCCAGTTTGAAATGCATATTTTAAGTCCACGATAAATGGATGCTATAAATAAATCGGAAAGGTAAAATAAAAGTCTCATTCATTTAAACACATCCAGGTATAAAATATTTGCATACCTTTACAGCTTCCAAAATATTTCTTTCCGCTTTAGTGTGAGCAGTGTCTTTTTGATTCCTTACAATGGTCGCCTTCTTCAAGACCTTCATGGCGAAAATTTTATTATGATCCTTACCACTGAGTTTTCTCACTTGGAACACTTTTCCGTAACCCCCTTTGCCCAAAACCTTTCTCAGCTCAAAGTCTTGAGGTCCAGCTCGAACGTCAATCAGTCCAGTTTTCTCCAATGGAATCTCTTCCGTGTTGTCACTATAGATTACATTCATATACAACATTAAAATTTAAAATACAGCATAATATGACACCCTTGCATAACTTAGCTCCACACTTTGCTACAATTTCCATAATACATTAATAAAATGATCACAAATCTCACTTCATGATCTCCTCCCCATCTCGTCCATCCGACATTTCACTGGCCTACATACGCACAAGATTAAATCATTAAATATCAATCAGCAATTACCAATTCCATCCATCCAAATCCTGTCAACTTACATCATCCAGCTCAATTTCAATATGTCCTACTTCCTCTCTCGTCCTAGGATTGTGAAACGGCACTCTGCTATCGTGACTGATGATTATCTCATCCTCCAACTCAATGTCAAACACCCCCGTCGCCATATTGTCAAAATTTTTAGCTACTCCCCACTAACACTAGCAAATTCACTATACAATTCAGAGGCTGACTCAGCCAAAAATGTTTGTCGTCACAATATATGCGTATCTCTGTGATCTGTCTTGTCCCAACAACTAAAACAAAGGGTGGACAATTCCTCAAATTAAATCACAAATTTCCACCTGACGCCCTTCCCCCTCTCTCTCTCTCTCTCTCTCTTCTTTATTTCCTCAAAAACTTTCGAATTCGCAGCAGCGACTGCGAATGAGTTAGTTTGTCAGCAACTTGGTCTTTTAATTTTAACTGCGTTGTGTTTTACTTGACTCATTCGTCCGAGTGTCTGTGATTGCAACAGCGAGTGGACAACATCGTGCTCTTCTCGTGCAAGGAAGAATAATACGACCCACTCTATATATTACAGTGCAGATTCTATCTACCTCTCTTTTTTGAGGCGGTTGAGCAGCCAGACACCATAGCACGGCACTTTCTCTTCTATTATTAAGTGTTTGTGTACAGTTAGCGTACAACACACATAAAGATGGCATCCGACTTTATTTTAAGTTGGCATAAACATACGGTTCTCCGGTGTGTGTGCAAATTCGAATCTGCTCTGGTACAATTTCTCATTAAAATGCAAGAACACAATACATTTTCTGCACTGGGCATTTGAGTTAAAACTTTATCAGATTACACATGTCATCTTTATGTATGCTGTACACCAACACAACGCACATTTATTAAATCACCACCACCACCACCTCGTAAGAGACATCCACTACCTGATATTTGCATAGTCTTCCTGGTTGAAAAAAGGCCAATTTTAGTCTGATCGTTGTATGAATGCTCCATAATAACCGTCAGCAACTCTCTAGCGTTTCGCGGGGAAAGTTGAGACGGCGGCAATAAGAAAGAATTCAAATGTGGGCATTTCCTATTGTTTGTTGGTTTTTCGTTGGTGACCGGATTCAATATTCTTCCTTTCTTGCTCACTTTTTTCTTCCTCTTTTCTTCATTTTATTGTTCCAGTTCGAAAAAAGATAACCAAAATTTTTGATGTGGTTATTTTGTGATATAATTTTTCTTAGATTTGACTTACCCTGGTCTGATGCAAGTAAGTATTGTAGAGTGTGTTTGCTAAGAATGGGGTTCGTTGATCGCTTCCTGTTGTAATGGTGATTGATCGCTGCTATCGTCATTTGCCACTTGATCGCACAGAGATATCTTATTTATCCGACGTCGAATTGTCGAGGTGGGTGAACATGTGAGTGAGAGAGTAAAAACATTGATGGTTCAATTTACGAGGAGTTAGTAAATTGTGATATTTCTATTGCAGTTATCGTCTCAAAATGAACTTAAGCCTGAGTGGAAAGTTGTTGGAAGTTCGGCGATCCTCCGAAAATCAAATGACAAGATGCAAAATTATGCTCAAAAAATTAAAGTTGATAGAACTCCAAGAGTTGGAGGATTTCGGAGAAAAACAAATGGAAAGCGTGGTCAAGGTGCTGGCAGAGGCGAAAGAAGTGAAACTGAAAGAGGCTACAGTCCCCGAATTTCTTCAAAAAAGAAAACTTCCTATCCCACCAGTGGATGCGTTTGAGGAAGAAGATTATGTAGAAGAGATTGATCCTTCACCACCTCCAGTTTGGACGAAACATGGAGTTGCTGAATTGCAAGATGTTTCCCAAATGTTGCGACACAATATTAGAGAATTGCTCTTGTCTACGGTACCTTTGGGGAAGGAGGAGGTGGATACCGATTCCTGTTCGGATTATGAAGATGAGGTGCAAGCTATTGGGAGTACCAATAATTGTACGAATTGGAGGGATAAAGATTTGAAATATCTTATGATGTACGTTGATAAATATATTCTGGCTTGTTCAATGTCATGCAATTTAATGAATTTGTTTTGCTTTTTACAGCGAACATAATCCAGGAGCTTCGTGGGGAAAAGTGCGTTTAACTCTTGTTTCAAGGTTTGCGTGGTTGAAAGATTCAATCAGAACACTTGATCAGCGATTAAAACAACATGATCAACTTTTACAGTGAGTTTCGACAAATTTATATTTTTACAAGGGTTTCTTGTTGTTCATTGATGGCTTATGGTTTTCTCAGGTATATCAAACTTCATAAACCGGCATTTAAATTTGACGAGGCAGTTAAAGTCATCAAGCCTGTTATTATCGGTTCAAATCTAGATTTCGCAACGATAAAGCTGTATAGAGAAGAAAAAAACGAAATGTAAGTTCGCAACTTTTACTGGACAGCGTTAGTATATTTTTATACGTAAAATGTGTGGATTTTTTTAGACCTGGTACTTATTCATCTACCACTACGATCAGTCCTGTTTCAGGAAACCTTATTGAAAGAACAGATAATCTAGTCAGAACTATTGGAAATGCAGAGAGGTTAGAAGGTGGCGGTAAACGGTAAGTTTCTACTACGTAATTGATTGTTCTGAAACATGATTGTGCGTTTACTTATGATTTCTTGAATTACACAGGGATGGGCGTGTTGGAGGTGGTCTTGAGCCGTTAAAACTGAAAATCCTAGAGTCATCTGACCCCACCTGCATTGCTCATAGATGCATAGCTGTGTGTAGACCATATCGCCACAGAAAAGTTCTTCAGATCGGGGGTATTCATAACGTTGTGGGTAAGCCAGTTAAGCAGCCCTCAACCATGTGTGGCTGCTTTGGAAGGGAAGAGTTGTGTATAATCTGTTCCGGAAGATCGGATAAAGTAAAACAAATTCGGCCTGGCGCAATGGCTAGAGGTGAAACTACAGCATTGCTGGATCATAATTATCACAAAGTACTCTCGGCTACTGACGGTACATCATTATTCAGAATTATTTTTAAAAATTTCAATTATTAGTATGCACATGGTTTGTGAAGAAACCGCTTTTTTTCCCAAATGTAATACATAGGGATCCCCATGCAGTTTTATAATTAATAATTTTCTTAGCCTTAGCGAGCCCAATTTTGCGCTTAATTTAATACTACTAATAATTATCAACATTAATTTATTATTTCGGCTGACAGCCTTTGAAATTCATCATTAATAAATGACTATTATAAATTTCAGAGAAACCTTTACGGCTATTAACCGAAGCAGCTTTGAAAACGACCAGTTGGGACAAGTCTAAAAAGCCGTCGTCACTTCCCGCAGATGCTAAGAAGGATGCTAGGATAAAATCACCGGAGAAACCTGCAGTCAAGAAGAGAATGTTCATGCAGACACAAGAAATTAGACCTGTAATTGATTTATTGGCGACAAATGAATTAGAAAAGAAATCTCCGCAACGTGGCAATGCTAAAAAAGCTGGAAAGACCGAAAGGAAGTCCAGAAAGAGTAAATTTAGTTAGATTTTTAGCTGCTCATTCTTTTGTAATTAATTAATTGATGTTATTTTTAGGAAAACGTGTAAGCGATGATGAGGATGAGGACGAAGATGATGAATTAGAAATGCACTGGGCACCAAAGAAAATAAAAACAAGCGATCCACAGTAATATTGTAGTTTTTATATATATATTCCTGAGTATTTAATGATAATTTGATTGTGCTGTTTAGGAGAAGACGCAGAGCAGATGAGAAGTATGATATCGATCATATTGTAATTCCCTACAGCATTGCAGCAGCAACACGCGTGGAGAAAATTGAGTACAAAGAGATTGATATTCCAAGGTACGTATTACTCTTTACTCTAAAACAATAGTAACAATACTGCGACATTATTAATTAATAAAATTAATTTTATTTTTTCGATAGTTGGAGAATTGAACCTGTTAAAATACCTGAACCTCCTAAAACCAAGACGAGAAACACGAGAACGTCGCGTAGCAAAGTTCCGGAAGTCGAAGTAATTATTGTAAATATATTGTTAAACAAACCGTCATTTTTCTCAACGACATTCTTGATAAATTTAAATGGTTATGAATTTTCAGCTAGAAGACATGAGACTGGAAACTGTTATGTCTAGACACGCAAGAAGTGAGGAAGAGGAGAAGAAACGCTTCCTTAGCGGAGTGAATTTATCATCTAATAGGCGCAGTCGTCGTAGTGAAACAAAAGCAGAAAATGAAATTTCCCAGACTGGTGAAGGTTAGTTACCACATTTTCAAATCTAAATTTAACTGTTCAGAAAATAAGAATGTGTTATCTTTTCTAGTCTCTCCTCCTATACGAGTGAATACATCAGATAATATATTTGCAAAAGACGAAATAGGATTATCATCAACACCTAGTAAACATTCTCTCAGTGCAGCGGATGCATCCTTAGCTATAACAGCTTTGAAATATTCGGCTGCAACTCCCTCAACTTCTAGTGGTTCTAGTGTTCTTGGACGTCGACGAACTATTTCCATCACTAAAATTGATGAAGATGAATCTGAGGTTAGACTGTTAGTCATAGTCTACCAAAGTACACGAGTACTAAATTTTTGAATGTTTCAGGAACCGGGCGTGCCTCCGTATGAACCAAGAAAATTCCCTTTGTCCGATGAAGATTATGCCGCTATGGTAAAAGAAATGGATGAAGCATACGAAGAGGAGGAAAATCGGGAGAGGCGTGACCCCGACTCAATAATGGTAAGAGTGTGGTGGCTAGATGCCTCTCTCATTATTTCTGTCCTTAAAACATGCTTTATTTGCAGTTACTTCAGCAGAAGCTCAGCGTGATTGATGATGAATCAGACGGCGGAGGTAGTGAAGTAGATGATCCAGACTGGCGAGAAGTTACAGAAACCTCTGCCGCCACATAGTCTGAGCCCATAAATAATTCTATTAAAATTGAGCATGAATTCCCATAGTTATATTATGCAGTTTTAGAAAATAGTGATAAATAAGTGAATTGAATAATAGTTAATATAATAGTCAATCATTATCATGTAACCGTCTCAATTTATTACGAAGCACATGTATACAAACATGCTGCAACATTTAATTTGTAAATAAATAAATTGAAGCATGTACTTTTAATATGTGAAAAAGTCACATAAATAAATCGAAACACCACACCACCGGCATACAAATAACATAGTGATAAAACAGACAAAATGTTTATTGAAGAGCTGTTGTTGTTTGAGAATATGTAAAAGACCTGCTTACTGTAATGTTAACATAATATCGTTGCATGTCACTTTTATTTTTATTTATTATTATATAGCAGTACATTATTTAGTTCTTAATAATTAATTATTGTAAACATGTAAGCAACAAGGGGCTGATTATATGAGACAATTACATTAACAACTAACCACATTTAGTTCCATCGTAGAGGCTAGCACAGTTTTCTGAGATATGTATTTGTTGCTAGATCTAGGCAAAACGGTGGAGTTTTCTGAGAAATCTTTTTGCTTCACACACACACACATATTTTTTACAACTTCCCGTCTACTCAAAAGTCAGAATGCATCTTTCTTGCGTTTTGTTTTAAGGCATCTGGATTTCTTTCGTGAAAATAAACTACCATTGGGCTCATATTTTGAAGATTTTGAGGAGTATTTCCCAAAAAAGTCCTACAATTTTATCATGTATTACGTATTGCGGGAAACATTATTATTATTGTTGTTGTTTTTGATGATGTTTTAATGATACAACGATTGTTTGAACCAACCGAGGTGTGACTACTACTCATTCTTCTTAATTTGCTATGCATTACTTTATGTCGCACCCATTTTGCTGCATATCATTATTTTCTTATAACTATTCCTCATCTATGCGTCTACTTAAGATCATCTAGTTCTACTTATCGCACCGAATCTCTTAATCAAATTAAGTATGTATTATATATTACCAGATCAACAATACACAACCAGTACAAACAAACTGTCCTCAATTTCAATCCTGACTTTCATTTTCTTTCATGAAGACCAGCAAACCGCTCCTCAATTTATATCACAGCCGTGCACGCACACTACTAAAACAATACCGTTTTATTGTTCGTATTCAAATGTTAAGAAAAAGCATCATTATTATAAAAAGAACAAAATAACAACAATTATACAACAATTTGAGCGTTTGACACCAAGTTATAGACTGATTAAAGTGCGAAGTTTGTTGAACGCGTAAGGATTGAAAAAGTAAATGTTTTAAAAATCAAATCTGAATATTTACTGGTTTATGTGATGCTTTTAATAATGCAATGCAGTGATTTCTAAAAAGTTGTGACATGTAGTACATCTTAAGTAATCAAAACAAAATATGGAAAATGTTTCGAATGAATGTAATAGTACATAATAACATAAATGATGATGCCGGTGAAAGTAGAAATACAACAACATGCCCTTTCTTTTACTTTAAATGGATAAAATACGATGATATACGAATACGATACGAAGTTTAGCAAACACAACGGCTCCCGATAACTGATTGATCGTTTGGACGGATTGAGATTGAAGAGTTGACATGTAATAAGTCTGTTCCAGTGAATTTACTACCTTCCACAACAAGCAAACCCCATCATTGCATTGTCTTGACATATAGTATAGATAGACATGCGAGAGAGTTGCATTTGCAAATTGCATCACCTTTTAAAATTCTCGCATGATGATATGATATTGACGACAACGGGATTGCTTTCTTTTTTCTTGCTATGTATAAGACGAATATTTATGATTTTTTAAACAACTAATTGTTAATTGTACCCTATACGCTCACCACGTTTTGGTCATTTTGTGAAACCTCAGAGATTCATGATATGTATTAGTTTCGTAGCACTATGGATTTGGGTAGCCTTCTTTGTGACCTATTAAGTATGTCTGAATAAGGGTGACACAAGTACATTATATATACAACAACAATCCTTACAACGTAGCTCATTGCAGTCCTCCCCTACCTATGTACCTGCTAAATACAATACATACGCATTTCGACCTAAACAAAAAGGATTACTTATACAAAAATGCGATAATTAATTAGTTTACAAAATAAATACCATTATATCAGTTCTTGCAATTGTATAATTATAAATGAAGAAACTGAACAATTGAAATTGGAGATTAGTTTTAAGTAATAATAGTCTGAAAGAGGGAGAATGATGATTATGTATCTCGTCATCATCGCCATTCAGTCATATTTGAGGGGGAGGGGGATATTTTAAAATCCTTGTCTACAATAAATTATGAAATCTTTGGATGTTTCTGCTTTGGTTTGAGGACTTCTAAGAGCATCGTCATAAATTGACACTGACAATTTTCAACCCTTTCCCCATTTACACATTTTCTTAATAATAATTAGCTAAACTATAATAATGACGCACCGCGATCTTATCTGTGGGAAAATATTTCCCATCCATAATCCACTCACTACTGTACATAATAACTCCATATCACAACTTTAAGAAATAACAATAAGTGTGTACATCTAATGTTTTACCGTAAAATTACAAAATATTTTAAACGTACATACATGATAATAGGTATATATATTTATGTATATCTATTTATGTATATTCTACTGAATAATAATCACTCAAACATTCTAAATCGGCTGGTCCAGTTCTTTTCTGTGTATATAGCTTAATTAACCATTTCTTTCATATTTCCTACTTTCACTACTTTCACTTTGTTGTTCTAAATAATTCTAAATTATATAGAAAGGTATAATTCATTCATTCATTAAATTAATTAATAAGGCTAACAAAAAAATACCAAACTCAATAAAATTATAATTTTAATCTGAAATAATGCAGGTTTACAATAAGCACTCGTATATATTCCAGAGGTAACAATATAAGACGTGTGTGGTAGCTAATAATCAACCTATACACGATATACTATAAATCGTGATCAGTCAAAGAACGCATATAATATTTTAAAACTTTCATCAACAGTGTACAAATCTAAGCAAACTAAAATACTGACATCAATATCAACATGTTTTTCTCTGCGTAGCACAAATAAAATTTGGAATTGTAGTAGCATCACGAAAATCAGTTCGAGGAAAGGAGGAGGTCGCATAGTTTGCAATGCACAGCAATTTTAGTTCATGCAACAAACTGAAGATATAGACGAGTTGACCAGAAGTGGCGATAAGCTTCACAGTAGGGTTCAGAGGACACATCTTCAAAGACTATTTATTGGTCGTATCCCACCAACATCTTGTGATGAAAACAGGAAAAGAAAGAATGCATGAACACATTAACTTAATTTGAAATAGGGTGTTCAGTAGTGGTCAGGGAGGATACAATAGCAAATATGTATATTATTTAACTACAAGTGCAGCTGACCTCAGATAAAGATAGATTGGTTTCTTGCATGGATTAATGTATGCTGAACTATACTTGTGTAGTTTAATATAATCTTGGGTGAAAGTGGTGAAAGGTAGTTATGCAGATGTTATGTATTGCCTGTTGTTAAATATTTAGAAGAAATGCTACCTGCACACAGTAATTCGATCTCGTGTGTATCGGTATATGTGATATGGGGCTTTCATTGATAGGATGGAGGTTATTACATAGTGTAATAATAATAATTGAATTGGGCACAAAGGTCAAAATGCATCCAGCGAGCCGGTCGAAAAATGAAACGAGTTAGCAGGACTGTCCATTTTCCTCCTTGATAATCAGTCCCTGCAGACAACAATAGAAATCCAAACTTCAGATTTTTCATGCTCAAGAATTTGGATTTTTTTCATACACTACTGAATAGACTACTACTGACAGCTACAATATACAAGCACAGTGGGAAAGTTAGTTAATGGAACAATAATGTGATTCATTCGTGCAACGCGAAAAACACCGGCCTATGGGACCCGTGTAGAGTGTGCATCATATTATAATTTATATTACAGAAAAGCAGTGTTACTATAAATTTAATTCCACCAAATGCATGGTGCGCAATAATGATGAAGCCTGGCGCGCGCGTATGTATGTATATATGGCGATATTTCATAATAAACGCCAAACCTATCTAGCCTATAGACAAAACCTTGTCATTTGCTAAATAATTGTGCTAGAGTTATATGAAATGTGACCGCCTATACACACAGATTAGATGGCGTCGACAAGATGGCGATGGAAATTTGGGTTTCCATACATGGGATGTTGACTACTGGGGTTTTCAGAGGTGCTGGTAACAGTGAAGTAATTTACGTGGTTATATTGAGAGGTGTGTCCATTCATGGTGCCATTGTTGGTGGCTGACAAGAGGACGCTGTTGGGACCGTTAACTTCCGCCATCTTTGTTTTTGCATACTCTATACGAATTCCTCCACGGTCAGAGTAGCGGAGGAAGGAGCCTTGGAGTGCTGCCATAGATTGGGTTGCACATCGCACATCCATATACTCCACAAACGCCACGGGACTACCTCCTTTCGTGTGCAAGCGCAGTCTGCTGAAACCAGGAAAGCTGAAAAATAATTAAATAAAAGTTTCATTAAAGTCGTTGATCAGTTTTTCCATCCTATACATGACAAAATATCTCAAAACTGGATTTTTTCATGTACCACATCCGACGTAGCTTCATTATACATACATACAACACATAGAATAAAACTCTTGATTTCTTTCTCCATTAGAATCGGATACAAGACAAATATTAATTTAAAACCATTATTATTATACATTTTTCAGAGAGATACTTAATATTACAAATACTACAGCCCCCCCAAAAACCGTGCAGCGTGCAGGCTGATATAGGCATCGTTGTTCATATGTAGTGGTGGGTGGGAAGGTGGGTGGCACAGTGTTGTAATAAGTGTCAGTGAATAAGCTACTGCCCCACACTTGACCCATATCTGTAAGGATGAGTGAGTGTTTACCTGCCAAAAATATCTTTCAATTCCTGTTCCGTAATGAAGGATCCCAAATTAGCTATGAAAACAAAATAAGAAGCCATTAATTCACATCGTTTTTTTCTACAATTTAAGTATTAATGATATCTAAGTAGAAAATGAATGAATGGCAATCTGATACCGGTAAAATTCATACATTACTAAACTTTGTTCTCTCTCTTACCGACGAAAAGTGTGGAGCAGGGGGCATGACTACCGAGTTGCTGTGAACATGCAGAACCGGGCGATGCCAAGGATGGTGAAGTAGGTAACAAATGGGGTATACTGGCGTGAAGTGCAGGGCCCCCAAGTTGCAACGCTTGCTGTTAAAAAATTGAGACAATGAGCATTGAACTAACTATGTGGTTGAGTGAGAGTGATATAGTTCTAAACTGCTGAAGATCAAAAAAATACTTTTAATTAAAAAGAGGCTCAGCTAAGGCATGGCTATTATTTGTTAAGTATCACAAGGTTGTATATTTATAGGTACACATATAGTAGGAAATAAGGTAACTAACACCCAACCATAGGAAGAAAGCGTGGGTGGACAAGTAAATTGATTACAACGTGTTTATAAAAGACCGTCTTATTAAAATTAGGGTGGAGAAAGTGAATCTGTTTCTGGAGAAATCCTCCCTCCACTCGATACATAGTTTACATTGTTATATGGTGAAGAAATGTGAAAAGCAATTGACGTAGTTTAGCATTGGATTATTTGTGAAACAATAGGAAGGTACTTGAGTGAATAATAAATTACTATAAATTTTGGGTACAGTAGTGCTAACCCGCTAATCCCACAATAAATAGCAACAAAAATATAATTATTATCCAATTATTATGAGTCCAATGGGCCTGTGAAGAGCACCATAAAACATGAACCAACAGTCACTGGGTACACGCGGACATACTTAAATTGATTTAAGTACTTGCATTTACTCGTCCATTTATTATTTTATTATTAAATAACTCCTTGGCTTTATGGAGATGATAAGATTGTACGTTTTAACCATACATATTTATGAATCAAGAGTTTTATGCCTAAATCAAATTATCCATGTTTTAAAGGAAAGTACGTCTCGTTAAGTTCACCTGATGAGGATGCAAGGCAGGATGCACAAGGGTTGGTCCTTGAAGGCCACCAGTCATATCGCCCGCCGCCGCCGCCGCTGCAGCAGAATGGTTCAAAACTAAAGGTGGCCATAATTCCGGTGCTCCAGTAAAGAAGGGTCCTCCCAATGCTGTGGGCATAGATTCCAACATTTGGCATCTCTCTCCAAGTGATGAAAAGAAGCACAACTTACGACCAGCCAGCGAGTGCATTATCGTTGGATGTGGAGCCGACACAGGGGCCTGCTGCTGTTGCTTTGGTTTACTTGCTTTTGTATTACTTTTTGCAAATTCCAGTCTAATCGTTTGCGGTAAATCGGGGTCGAACTGGACGCCCTGTAATAATAATAATAATAATAATATATGGTTGTATCATCAGTAATACAAAGTACTGCATATTTGCATAATGTGAGTATAAAGTTTGTTTGTAATATACCTGTAAGTTCTGCTTAGCAGCTTCTGCTTCGGACCTAGTGGTGAAAGTCACGAATCCTACGGGCTAGGAAATAATGAAACAATACTCTTAGCTTTGGCTAGTACATCACGACTCGTTTGCATTCACATTGTGAAAACAAGTCATTCAATTATCAAGAAATAACTTTGAGTATAAATGCCTGCAACAATAATAACAACGTACCGAGGAAGTTTTGCCATTCTTGCTGGTAACTTTCAGTTGGGATCCTTCATAACCCTGGAATAATGATGAACATTGCTGAATTCAAAGTTCATTTATCTTGCATACATAAAAAATAATAAATAATCGCATACGTCATATCCTCGAAAGAGAAGATAAAGCTCGCGTGGTTTCGCATCCATTGGTAAGCCACTCACAAATAGTGTTCGCACCTGAAAATTGAAATTAAAATATAAATGTTGCACAACTCGCCATCAGAGTCGATCAATAAATCAATAATAACCGAGCCAACAAATTTTTCAAGTATGTCAACGTTTTAAAGAAATAATAAAACTTGTGTCAATGTTCAATGTACAAATATATCCAACCATTCCTTCTGAATATTTTGAAAAGGTTATTAGCTCCTTCACAAGACATAATAGTCAGAATAATTTTTTGAGATGGAGGTTGCCTTTCTCCAAGAAGAAGAATACGGAGTGAAAGCATCATGACATTAAAATTTTCACTAGCTCAAAACAGCGTAGTGAAATTTGATCCAATAAATAACTGTTCTATTCCTTCAATGTAACCTGCAATGAGCAAATTAGCTCAAATTATGCTGTAATATGTATTACACAGCAAGCGTTATATAACGCTTTTTTATGGGCGGATGTATGACATCGAAGATAATAATGACGCTAACTAACGTCAACCAAGTTTATGTTGATGATTGAGAAAGTGTATTTTATTTTATAAATTTGACATTGACGACAATAACAGCATAAGTAATAAACGGATGGAAAACTCGAACAAGACAATATACTTTTCCACCACGACTGTAAGTTTCTTTCCATAAAACATGATTGACACTGAATTGACTGACTGTCTACACATTCCGTTTACTTTGGCTCTCAAATTATCAACACGATCGTGACGAAATGTCATTTTTAGCTGATTTAATGTCGCATAGTCCAAAGGAACGTTATATTTTATGATGTACAGAATATTTCATGAGATTGTTTGTTATGAACTCGTGTCCATGGGCAACAACTCGCATTTCCAGCTTAATTATAATGTTGAGAGTTTCAACAACTCGTTCTATACTCTGGTATGCATATTTCACCTTCGGTCCGTCCGTATTATATTGTATTGCCCGTGTCTATTTCCACCACTTGGCAAAATGATAATTATGATCACGTTCATATTCTCGTGCACTGGACACACGAAAACCCTCGACAACGAAGTAATCGAACAAAAGTTTGCATTTAGCATGGCAAAAACCCACGAATCCAGTCCAGCCCAAAATCTATTATGTGCTGCATAGAAGAAGCAGACATTTATGAACGGCATGTGTGTATCCCTCAGGTAGGAATTTATGTGCCGGTGAAATGTCAAGAAGAAAATGGAAACCATGTACATATGCACCAGTCCTAGACCTATTCTAGTCCCTTGTGCTGGTTCCGAATATAAAGAGCGGACTAAAAGTAACAGTGTAAATGGATTTATAAAACCGCCCCACAAAACCTTTTACCTCTTTTACACATCTATCTCTCCTTTGGTCCTACACACACAGTTATAAAAATTGGTTTTGTACGAAGAAAGAAGGAAATATCAGTCAACAATCATAATTGGATTTCAAGATGGCTGGCGTGTTAAATATCCGTTATGCGTCTGACTTATTGTTACAGTGTGGAAATGAATTGCAAATTTGAGTTAATAATTCATCATAGAAAATCGCACAGTTAGCATTATGAGTAATGTTGCATCAAAAAGTGACATAAATAAATTGGAGCAAAAGCCCAACAGGAAATTCCATAGTTCTCCAAATGTTCAAAGGTAAAGTTTGGTCCGTCCGAGTTTTATAACTCTGCTCACATTTTTATCGATCTCTATACAGAGTAGCGAATACTTTATACTTTACCTGGCAACACAAACCCCTACTACTACACCTGTCCACTATTTGTTGTGGTTACTACAACACAAACTCCTCACTTTTGCTGTAAAGGTGGAGTGGTAGCCATTTCAGTTATGTTCTTGGATTACGGTCAATACGAAGCAATAGCACAACAGCACATAAAACATGCAACACAACACGAAATGTAAAAGGCTGCCGTTGTTACGTGCTAGAGCTCAAATTATTTTGCAGAGGGGGTGACCCATGCTCACAAGAAAGGTACCAAAGTACAAAATTTGATTGAGGCCACATCTACGAGTATTGGTTTGTGTTGGGCGAGAGAACGCTTTTAGAGGGTTACTCTTATAATTGTGACCAAGTCTGACTGAGTGCATTATCCATCCTCCCTTTATCATATATACACACATATGTACTTACATATTATTGCTGTTTAAATGAATTATACATTGATTTGATTATAAATGTAGAATCGGCATGACCTGTTAGCTAGTCCGTCGAAAATTGAATATAGACGGCGCAAGAGTTTCAATAAGTCACACCGCTCTCCTGACAGCTCCATTTGTGACTTGTTTGCTTATTTAGTATTCTTCTGGATTTTCATTTTCAACATGTTTTATAACCTTTAACTTTATACGAGCTACGTACTTACTTTGTACGAGGGAGAAGTGATAAATTTTTTTATCATCATCAAGAAAATGAGAGAAAAGAAAACGGTAGCAATTGTCTCAGAGAGAGAGAGAGTCTTAAACCGTTGGAGAAACCTCATCTAGTGAGAAATCTGACCAACATTCACGTTTTTAAATAATAAATCCCTTGTTGTTGGATGGTCTCAACAACACAAGAAATGATCTGCTTTCTACTCCAACGCGTGAAAAATAATGACTCAAAGTTACTGTACCATAAACACCAAAGGAAATCCTGCACCACCGGCAGTGGCGATTACATACAGAACATAGATACACTTCAAGCCTCCGTGTATCTACCTTGTCCACCATGTTCTTCCTCCAATTCCATTCTTTCTCACTTCCTGCTTCTAAAATAAAATTGGTGGGTGGTGTATTGGGGGGCAGAACTTAGAATTGACCGTCTCGAAAAATAACGATTACTTTAAAATCACAGTGTCAATTGGGAGTGAGTGATGTTATAATGCCATTCATATATATAATTAAGTAACTACAAATACAGAAATATAAGTAGAGTTAGTTGGCATTGCAGTTTGCGTCTGTATTAGTCAGTTAGTTATGGTTCATCAATAATTTACTTTTGCATGCGTATTTGCCTAAACACATAAAAATGTCTAATTTCGGCAGTGCACTGATAGTTAGATATGTTTGCATGTTGTTTTTGTACTAACTATTTTAAGTCTGGATGAGGAATACGTATAATCGTGCATGTGCATTATATGTCGCAATACGTCATTAATCGTGATGGAGGGTTGATTGCAAACCAAACATATTTGAACGCAGTATGATCTGCATAAACTGTATTCGAGGATAATATGGGTGAAATTACGAACGGTGGCGGAAGCGATGCATGAAACTTTGAATAAGGTTTTGGGCGTGGTTTCCGTATTTCCGTCATAGTCTATGCTGTGATGGGCTTGACAGTTTCCGCCGTGACTACCACCCTACCTAATACTAACCAACTACATATACCTTTGCAATAATACCAATCCACTAGCGTTTCTTATATTATATTATATTACACTACACACTAGACACTACCATTTCTACTGACGCGACTGACTACTAGACACGCTTAATCGGTAAGGAACACACCCTTTTCGTCCGGGCCATAAACAATTTTCATCATAATAAACCACGTGCTCTGCATTCTGTCACAAATTAACTCACGACCAGCAAAAGCAACTGGACACCATTTGCGAACTAATTTGTAATTTGGATGTTTTTTTCCTCTCCTTTTAAGAGCAACATGACATGTTAAATTGCATCAAAATCAAACCAAGTTAATATGCGAAAAGAAGTATACATATAAGTAGAATCCTATTAAAAATTTGATAATCTCAAATTTCATATGCTTTCTAGTGTGCATAAATCTGTCCAGAATTTGTAAATGAAGTTTTTTTTGCTGTTGTCCAAATTTGTGGAAACAGGACGCTGTTGTCGGACGTACCATCATCATCCATGCCAGGATGTTATATTTTTTCATGAGCAGTATAATATATATGATGTGCATGGCATCAGATAATAGTCATACCTGGGTGGGAAAATAAACTCCTGAAATATCTACGTGCATAGAAGCAGAGAGATGTATTGGAAGTTTTGTCGTTTATTGACATCAGCCATGCGACAAAGTTAATGGGCTAAATTAACAACAAAGACAAAGGAGTTAGGTTGCATTATTGCGTTGTTATTTAATTATATTAATCCCTCCTCCTTTAGGGACATCTTTGTTTTTGTACACCCCATTCCAAGTTAAAAATGAGCTTTCTCTACATCACCTCACCTCTCCTCTGCCAGCATGATGGTGCTTCAGAGGAGATGAAACGATCAACCTACGGAAGTATCGAATTCATGTGACATTTGCATTCATTGTTTCGACTTCACTTGAGTATGCAAAATTAATCCATTCCCCTTTAACGCTCCTACTAAACTTTCTCCAGTCCAATCTCAAAGAAGACACACCAACCATCACATTTTCAGAAACTGGAGATTTGAACAAGAACTCAAGAGAAAGAAAGAAAGAGGAACCTCTTGATTCTCTTTCTCTCTGAGAGGCAAGGATGTAAAACCTGCTTCTGTGCTTCTGAGCTAAAAAAAACCAGCAGTCTTCTTCACTGGTGTTGGTTCGTCTTCAATGGTTCCCGGACATGAGAGAAAACGACTTTACAAGCAACAATTACACTTTATTTTTGCAAAAGGATGGAAGCCAGCCTAATGAGACAGAGAAGTGCGCAATGGTTTTATATACACAGGCACTACGACTACTATTCAATACTTCATTCCACACCGTTCATTCGTTATCTCTCTCTCTCTGTGTTTCTATCTTGTGCTAACACATAAAGACGAAACAGGGAAAGAAAGTCACGAACTGGAAGCTCTTATCCTTTTTCTCTAGTTGTCCTTTTTTTTCGTAATATCTCGCATCGCACCATACATACACCATACACCATCCTGCTTGGTCTACTACACGTTCATCAATGTCCGGGTCCAACGAACATCTTTCTCTCTACTGCAACGTCCTTCTACCTCAATTTTTGGCTTTATTCTGATTTATTCAATTTTTCAGATACTTCTGTCCGTAATTCTCCGTTCAATTCTCTACCTTCATGCCCTCGTTCGTTAATAATTTAGTGGGTAAGCCCAATTCACCCGCAACCTTCTCACTCAACTCGCTCGCATCACCAAAAACGAACGAATGAGCTAGCAAACCAACCAGGCAGGCAGGCAGGCAAGCAAATTCCCCTATTTTCTCCACTTATTCCACCGAATTCATCCTTTTCTCAAGAACCTTACAACGTCAGGAGGAATCACTAATTTTCCGGATTAAGGAAAATTCTTTCTGTATATATGACCACTAAAACTGAATGGAGAGTTAATACGGTTCATCTTAAATCACGGGATAAATTTAGACTTAGCTCCTAAATCTAATCCTGATATTACACGAAATAGTTTTCATGATAGAAATTCTAAGACTGGACTGGTGAAGGCTCCAAAGAAAAGGACACTGAATGATTGGCATACGAATGTGTCAGGAATTAAGGATTATGTAGCTTTAGCAGCCGAACCTTACGGAATCCATGATTCATGAGTGTTGTTTTTGATTATTCTTAGATAGATACATACTCATTCTTAATTGGATATGTAATGTAATTATCCACATTTCCATCCATGTCTTATTTTGCTCTTCTCCAATTCCATGTCGATACGATTTTATAGTGTTTTGCATTATTTAGACAAACTTCTGTCGTAATGGTGCTATGCTAGTGTATATGTATATGTGCATGCATTGCATGGTGACATATTTTCGTATTGGTATCCAATGCGCTCATTGATTGGACATATGACCAATAAAGGCATAGGAGGATGGAGAGTGAGTGTTTCCAATAAATGGCTGATATTCTTGTGCAATTTCACCCTACGACCAAACAACAACTACAGAAACAACCGCTTTTTTATGCAAGACCTGAAATAATGCAATGAGTACGGTTGGCGTAACAATGCACGCAGATTTCAATCACAGAGCATAAGAATAAGAATGCCCGGCCAGCGGAACTTCGATTGGATTCCCTTCGTTACACTCTCTTTCTTGTTTGTTGTCGATCTACTTGCGTCTCCTAATGACCATAATTACTCTCTGCATGTTCATTTCTTCATCTCGTCCCAAAAACCAACCACCTTCATCCATCCACTCTGACTGAAATAATATGACATATTATCCACAAAATAGCCCAACAGACAAACTTCAAAAGTTTTTTAATAGGGTTAATTGGATTAAAAGTAATGTTCGCTTGTAGGAAAGTCCAGTTTCACTTGACAACTAGGAACTTGTGGTGGTTATCATGCCTGCCATCATAATCAAGATCCATCCCGTCCCCTTCCTCGCTGTCTTATTTATTGACCTTTCCATTATTTTTTTTTAATCATCGTGTGCTCTACGGTTCACGCTCTCTATAAACTAATACATACTGCACTGTACTGTAATAAAGAATCTAAGGAGCAGTGGTAGATGATAAGGTATATTATGGAGACAGGTGGTGGGTGTAAGCAGTGTGTGTAGGGGAGAACAAATGTGTTTTTTACTCTTCACGCAATAATTCACGTTGGATAGATGTTGATATTGAACTTGAGCCAATTTCGTTGACCACGGAAAATGTAATAATGATTTGATGTATAAATTGAAATTTAAAGAGATGTGCAAAAAATAAGAAGATCACGTAAGGATAAGGATGTTGATGCTAAGGGTAACTTGTGCCCTTGATATTCATCACTGAACCTTAATCTTTGCGAGACTTATTAAAGTTTTGGCGACAATTTAAAAATTACAGAGAGTAATAAATGAGTTGTTTGTTACCGTTACCTCCTCTTCGCCGGCAGCCGTGTTGACCGAATCCATGCTCTGACTTAAAGCACTGGGGGTATCCATTGCAAAAGAAATGACGGATCACAGAACAATTAAATTAAATAGCTTTTCCACCCGATGAAGACCTTCTCCTGCAATTAGTTAAAAAACGACATTAGGAAAATTGGACATTAAATGCACACTTAACGTGTTGAAATGAATATGTTGCAAAGATATCGACTGATACCAATTTGAAAATCTAATTAGATTTCGCAAAAATAGTAATGATGAAGAAATGGGTGATCATTATTCGAGATAATATTAGAAATACATGACAAATGAAAAATACAAGTTGTGTCGTCAGTTGAATTTGGATAGGTATGTAAGGTCCAAAGTGTTATTACGAAGTATATAACGAGCAGTTTTTCCACACGGACATGGAAATGTTTAATGACCAAGCAGGCAGGCGAAAACTTCTTAGTAAACAACAAGCATTTCACTTTATTTTATTGTCACAAGTATGATGCTTTTACTTTATCGGAATTGAAGAACCTTCGACATCGATTGCTTTTGATTGGAAGGACTCAATTTTCATCACAAAGTAGTTTATTGATTGGTTAGACACATTTTGAGCAAATGTCCGACGAAGCAAACTCAAAAGTGTTTCTTGAGCTACAAGAATACGTAGTCATGAAGGAAAGTAAACTAAACATTTACTCATCTCCGGTCTTCCGTTTTGTCCCTGTCACAATTCTTTGGATATTATATATCGGATTCGGATATACATCGTAAACATGTTGGTTGGATACGTATATCGGTTGTTAAGCTACATTCTCCATTTTTCAAAGCTTTACAAAACTTTGATATTGTGTGTGATAATAATGTGATATTCAAAGGTATCGATTTGCGATAGGAACTTGGTGGAACTTTAAATTCCTTTATGAGGAGTTAATGGAAGTCCAAAGTGGAATAATAATAATGGAAAGTTGGGTGGAGAGAAAGAAGAAAGTAGAAAATAAGCGGTTTATTTCTTACATGCATACATTTCACAATCAGTTGACTAATTCTTTCTCCTCAATTCTCTTAACCAGCCAACAGACCGAAAATAAGTGGACTTATCAACAATATTTGTCTACTTGGGGGTTTTGTAGCGTTTTTGTTTGTTTGTTTGCTGTCCTCAATTTTATGACACTCTTACTGTCACCAGGCTGTTGGAGAGGTGGGTGGGCATCACAAATAAATGATTATATGACTAGCTTCGTTTCTTCCCTGTACTGTGCTATCTATCTCTGGAACCTCCTATTTGTCCAGAATGAAACCATTGGGGAGCGGCTCGTTTAATTCGCTAATTGATTGTTAATGCCAAATTAATTATCGTAAAAGCTTCTACGACTTGGATGAAATGCATAGGAACTAATCCGCTAATCCGATACTGTGCACCATGCCACATTATACACTCGAAAATTGTCTTTTTGCTCAGCGCAACCACAACCACAACTCTTAAGGAGTATCTTATGTAGAAATAATGATTGGAAAATAATACAATTTTAAGAGAAACTCTTTAAAATTCTCTGTGTTCTAACTAAAAGGGCGTTTAAAATTAAAAAAACGGGAAATGGGTATAATATGCGTTTGCTTGAACCCATGCATACTCCACTTTTATTATTATCCTCATTATTTAAAGGGAAGCCATACATCATCTTTTTTTATTTAGTATATGAACTATTAACTCACCCAGTGTATTGTGGGGTCAACTTGAACCCTATGCAGAAAGGGCATTGTCCAATGATTAAGTCCAATGATAAAGTAAGCGTTAATTTAAGTTTGCTTATATATTTTTTAAAGTGCAGACTACTAAACCAAGTCCACCAGAGCGGAAGAAAGAAGGAAGCATTAAGTAAGTTAACTTTTAAGTTATAGCCGGGTTGATCTGAAGCGTATACACATACATTCAGTAGAGTGTATGTATGTATGTATGTATATATACAGAATAAAAACCCCAAAGAAAGTCAAGAAAAATTTGTGAACAATCCTATTCTACGCAAGGCTAGGCACACAAAAGTTTAAAAAGAAGAAGATGAAACAAACTCCTCTGGTTTCTTCTATCTGTATTACCTACTGCCTACCTACCTATTACCACACCACTTGAAGAAGAAACGACCCAAACCAAACCAAACTGCATTAAATAAAGGCAAGAAGAAGGTGTGTTGCCTCCTTGCTTTGCCACGCGACTGGCGTTTGCCAAATGGCATTGTTTTTTGTGGATCTCATACATTAATGCGTATATTGTAGTTAGTAAGTATCTCGTCTTGAAGAACCTTCGAGCACCTGGCCCGGTTAATTCGGCGGAAATGAGACTTTCATATCTTTCCATCCATCCATCCTTCCATCCATCCATCCATATTTATTTTTATTATAGGGCAACGTCCACCATAATAAAAGGCACGACCTATGCTATGCTTCTCCTTCAGCAGAATGAAAAATCAACCCTTTGTTTCAGAAACCGCTACTGTACTCGGTACTGAACTGCCTTAATAAGGTATTTACAAAAATTCATTCACAAATAGACATATATGCATAATATGCTGACAGCTACATACTTAATTTCCGTTTTTAGTCATATATCGTCATTAATAATCGTATAATGCATGAACTCATGCATGCGTGCATATACTAATATGTATTTGCTTTTTAAAAAAAATCTAAACGTGGCAATATCATTAATTAAGAAATTGTGTGTTTAATGATTCGTTGATCATGCATGCGAATCAGAATTGTACATTTTTTATGTGTTGTTAGTTGTGGTTCTGCAAAAATGCTCTGGATGGGTTTATATTATATGCATACATAATAGAGATCTTCTTTATATTAGTGACATACCCAAGAAGTATCAGTGGTGGTTAACGGTGTGGTGGACGAGAGGATGAGCAAAATAAACCAAAGTTGTCTCGATTTCTTGGAGGAATATGAAGACTTTTTGATATTTTGACGATGATAGGAAAATGTCGGTCAGTATTATTTGTTTGGGTGCGGATTTCCCAAATTTTTTAAATATTTTCAGTTTTGAACTCTAAATGTTTCACTCGTTTTTTGAAAGTGAAAAAGTAGTTTATAGTTTGTCTATTGGTTTATTCGGTACAGGAGATGATATGCTCGTTCCGTATTAGGCACGGTGTGGGTTTCACTATTAGTTTTGATTATTACTTAACACTTAATGTTATCAATTATTACATATGCATACAAACTGGATGTGTCTCTCCTTAGTAATGTTTTATATATACAACACTTTTACTGTTTAGAATGATTTGCATTGATTTGAACTTTGTCGTAGTCGAAGGATAAGGCAAACGCACAATTCATTCACAATTATATTAGTGGGATTGACTGTCTAATAGTATTATTTTTTTATAATGACGACGATGAAGATGATGATATGGTGAAGAAGGCAAATGGTTCACGAAGATGTTGATTTCTGGATGGGTGACATGATATGTTTGGTTGGTCGACGTTTTGTCGGTGATTGGAATCGATTTGGAGACAATCGATCCTATTCCTCTGCTTTTCACGGATATTATTTGTCAACAATAAATATAGCAATCCGTTTTTTTATTGGGAATAATTTGCAAAGTTTTGTCTGTATGTTGAGGTGGTGGGATTTTGTGATTAGTTGTATATCACGGGATATATAAAATTGACGACGAAGCACGATTTTTTGTAGTTTAATCTCTTTCTGCCTCAGTTTATTAGTTGTTATTATTATTTCTACTGTCTCAGCTCTGCAAAAGTTGTTGGTTTCAGCAGCTATCAATTCAGCTCACCGTCAAAACCCCAACTGCTCTCACTACTCCTAGTTTCACTCGAATCCCTTTGCTTTAATAAAGTTACGTTGTTAGCTATGCTCACAACAATTTGGTTGGTGGGACAATTTTGTACAGAACCAAACAAAAAAGTGGTAGCAATTCTGCTGCTTCTAAAATTGTGAGTAAAATCTATTCCTATTTGTTTTGAATTATTGAAAATTATGAGACTAGTTGTTGTTTGAAGGGGGGGAAACTGACGATATTGTGAGAGTGAAATAAGGAGACTTTTGGTGGTGTAATGTACGTGGGGTGATGTTGTGTAGCGAGTGAGCCCTTAACCCGTTGTTGTAGGAGTCTAGCTTATGTATTTGAGGGCCTTGTATTGAAAAGCGGAAGTTGTGGACAGGTGATGGCTGGCGATGGTGGTAGTAGTGTGCTCCTGTGTTGTCGGTGAACCAGAAGTAAATGGTGGAAGATTGCATGAGCAGTTGGTGTGGAGTGAAGGTGGAATGAGAATGTGGAAAGTTATTTTGTTGGTCGGATATGGAGTTGGCTAAGTTCTGTGCTAACTGATCAATCCCCTGCTTACTCTTCTTTTTGGAGAGAGAGAGAAACAGTAGAGGCAACCTTTCTCCACAGAACCACGCTTGCTCAGCACTTTCCCCTACGCACACCCGAGAGCACCTTTTCTTATTCGTTCCCTCCGAAGGAGTAGTCCACACTCGTGGCAGGTATGACAAACATATGCATATCTCTCTTCTTATTGTGTATGTATATCCCTTAATACCCTTATCGTTTTTTTAATTTGTAAGGGGTATTATGGACAGAAGATCAGAAAATGAGGCTGGCTGGAGTTTCTTGTGAATTTTTCTAAGAATTCTGCCAGTGATGACGAGAAATATGGAGAGTGTGCTTGATTTTTGGAGGAATAACAGTCGATCCATGCACCTTTCCCCTAAAACCCACCTTTACCACCACTTTGCCTGCCTTTGTTAACTAACTCATTTCTTTGCTTTCCTTCTGTTCGTGTCCCATTCCAGTGCATTATCAAGATTGAAAGTTTCATGATGAATGGAATGGCGTTTCTCCTCAAAATATTCGCGGAACGGATTATTCGACCATTGTCCTCATTTCTCTGTGCTCGACTTTTTATTCCTTTATACCGAACCACTAATAATAATCAGCTTATTTCTATCGGTTGCGGTTTCACAGCTCGAATAGAGTGGTGTTTTATAATAACGTTGTTATATTACACAATGTCTCCTTATACATAGATTATATATACTTTGAAGAAATTGGATTATTCTGATAATCATCTTTATTCATTTATACAACGAAAATGTGGAATACGGCTTTTTCAATTTTCACTTTTTTTATAATTGATTTAGGTTTTATGACATTATTATTCACAAACTATTCAAATTTTGGACGCTTTCAATAAGATTATTGCAGAATTCTGCCCTCAATAAAACCCGTTTCCCATTTACCCTTACTAAAAGTAACGATTTTGTGTCATCCAGTTTGAGCCTGTGGCCAACAATAGATTGTGCAATGAAAACTTCTCCTCGAGTTCCTAATAATGGTTATAATTGTAATTTGAGGAGCAAGCAGCAAACTGTTGAACATGAAATGTTTGGAACCACCCTTGTTAAAAATAAGACCTGCATGGATGGATGTCGACTTGACTCGAGTTCTCCATTACTCCCCAATTTTGTTGATATACTTATTTAAGCACAACACAATCAATCATTTTGGCATATTGTACCGTACCCAACCCACTGCAAAATGCAATCATTAAACACATTTATTTGTTGCATATATCAAAGTGCATTAGTCAAAATGCCCCCCCAAAGGAGGGTCAATGGTCGATTTGATAATTAAAAGTGTGAAATTGTAATGCGAACATGCCAGTTGTTGCTTAAAAAACAGCAGAAGCCCAGGTTGATTTGATCACGTCATGAAGGGACAGGAAAAGCAACATCCTTTGGTGCGGATGACAGGTGCTACAATGCAACCACTAAAGACTAGACCACTACATACATATACTCATTGGTTAGCCTGGACACAAGGGGCCTAAGGGCAACCCTGTTCCTTTTCCGCACTGGAAGTACTTAACTTATGCACTCGGGCGCCCTTATATATCGGTATGAACATCATTATGAATTTTAAATGCCATCATTGCATTGTAGGCATTTCAATGTGTAACAGTTGTGGGGTTTAATTCTTTGAATTAAAAACCTTTTCCGCTCTGGCCACAAAATATATCAAAAAGTATGAATTGAAATGTATGTACATATACTGTTGAGCTGGAGAGAAGGGGAATAGCATAGCATGGCATGTTATTTTTTTGAGGGTCGTGTAAAGTCGCATAATAATGCAAAGAAATTGACCCGTTTCTCGATACAAGTATGTTATACAGATATGCTGGTTGGCTAAAGTTAATTCTATTAATTTGATCAATTAAATAAAACTAAATAAGATAATATACATATAATTTGACTATTGCAATGTGCATATGCACATACAACAAATTGTGGTTCACGCTGCGAGTTGAATCACAAATGATACATTGACTGACTCCATTTTGGTGGTTTTCATTACTATCTACGCTACTCTGGATAAATTCATGTATATGATTTGGTCAACAGTTTCCGGACTCATTTTAAATGTTGATAGCGATTTCCTCTAAGCCAGCAAACTATTGTAATGCATTATACTGTGGTAATAATTTTTGCCTGATGTAGAATGCGTTGGACTTATTTTTGCACAATTCTGCTCAACTTTAGTTGGAATGTATGATTTACAGCGCAGTGAGAACAATAAGTAACAAAGAGGAGCAGATTGACTAGTTCTATCTTTTTTTATTTAACTTTGACTATATAGAATATATATACGCTTCAATTACAACATTAACATATTAAAGGTATTCATTAGTTATCTAACCTTAACTACACGTACCATTCTGTAAACAAGAGTAAGTAAGGAATCAGTTATGATCATTGACACATCCATCCATCACAAATTTCAATCGATATTAATATATTGTATTACATTTTGTAATATCCTTGTGTGAAAGATAACTGTGGAGAAGAACAGAACACTCAGAAAACCTCATCATTTGTAAAACAATCTCAATTTTCTATGTCTCATTTCCAGCTATAAATTTTTAATTGTTACAAGCTGGACGAATAATGAGGTCCAATTAATGCATTCAAGTAAATCGACCATGATAACCCCGGGTTTGACATAAGCTAAAAATATTTTCTCGATCATATGTATGTAAATTTTGTGTATTCATGGCATAGCTTAAACCCGAGCGGAAATGGTATTAAGTAATTAACGACTTTTTTTTATATACATTTGTCAGATTTTAACATGTTGGGTTTGAAGTAATAAAATAAAATAAAGAAAAAAATAGAATGTTGGTTGTTGGTATTATTCTACATTTCGACTGTGTTGAGAATAAATATGTGGTTTTCAGTCAATCGAATGGAATCGAAGAATCGCTCTTCCTTGAATTTCAGAGTTGCACAACTTCCGGATCACTTCTTTGGCTTGATCTGCCGGAAAGACTGTGTGAGGAGGGGGTTCCAACTTGAACACAAAAAAACACATTATGCAAATAATGAAACTACTTTCATTTTAAATTTATAGATATAATCAACAACACCACTACGCCATGCACACGTAACTGGTCCAATTACGACAGATGCAAGGCAACGGACATGCAAACAATATGTATGTATATGCAAACAGTTGCACTATTAATGTAGATAATCACCTTTCCAGATGACACCAAATCCACCAATTCACGAAGTTGCTCCAACGATCCTAAATCAACTGGTTTTATTGTTTGCTGGAGTTCTTCTGCACGTCGACTGAATTTTGGAAGAAGTCGATCAGATACTTCGGAACTGATGAGGACAATTCCTCCCTATAGAGAAACAGGATTTAATGTTATTATTATTCATATAATATTCCAAGATTTTAGGCAAATTATGTGCTTGAGAAATGAAAAATTAACAATTCTAGGTTTGTGCATATGCATATTAATACCTTGCTGAGACACTGCAAACTTCTGTGAAGACTTCGAGATGTGGTTCCAAAATCAATAACAATATTGACTTCTCCCTCACAGGAATCTTTTGTCCGTTCAATTAGAACTCGTTCGTAACAGTCTTCGTTCCATTGTACCACATTAACACTAAAATAACAACAGAGAATGGTCAGATATAAACGATTCAGTGTAGCAATATAATATTATAAAAGCCCTTGCATACTTTGCAGCTTCTTTTGCGAGAAGAATGCCCTCATCTCTTAAACTGGCAACGACAAGAAGAAGTTTGTCCTGTACATCCGCCAAGTAGTATTTTGCAAGACGTAGGGCCCATAATGCTAGACCTCCTGTCCCCACCAGCAAAACTTTTACTCGGTCTGCAAGTTACATATATTTACAAAGATAAGTAAGTTCTGGGTAAAGCAAACAATTTGTCAAATCCAACTAATTTAAATTACCAGAGCTTCCCTTCTCCTCAATAATTCTTAAAATGTGTTCTCTAGCCACTTGAATTGTATTCATGGCCCAGAGTGCACCAGTTGGCAGCATTGCAGCAACACTTAACGGCATGGAATCAGGGACTTTGACCAAATATTTTAATTTTGGAACCGTCATGTATTCCGCATACCTAAACAAAATTGGATGCTATTATAGTCTGCCGTTTGTGGTATGCATATGAATCAAATTGATCACCAATAAACAAACGTACCCATGAGGCACACCTTCGTAGGGATAGACTACGACTTTGTCACCAATATTCACACTGGGTTCTGGGCCCACTTCAACTCCCAACGCTTCCACGATTCCAGCCACCTTAGCAAAAAATAAGAATGCTCATAATTAAATTTAGTTGTGAGTCTGACAATCTCAAAGGAATGTGATTATTTTACCTCATAACCAGGAAATAGAGCTGCATCCCTTACTCCATAATATGACGGATTTTGACTGTTGATATTTCCTGACGATCCACACATTGTGGACACATCTCCACTGAGACTGCCCGTGCTAGACATACTGGTTATTGAAGATTGTGAATTTGTTCTTTTGGAACTGTAACAAGCCCCAGCACACCCCACCTGTGAAAATTAAGTTGTATACATGAGTATAGTTCAAATTAAATCATACGGTTATCTTCAATTTTATAAAACTTACCCTAATTCGGGCTCCATTTGCAGGGACATCTGGAACAGGGACGTCAAAACTGAAGACGCAATCCTTCACCAAGGGTCCAGGGCTTTCTATGCTAACTTGTCTGCACAATTTATTCATTGTAGGGGCAGACTGATTTGGCATACTATTTACACGTCCCCTAGTCATTTTAAAAATCTATTGTTATCAGGGTTCCCTTGTTGAAGAAGTACAAAGATATCTACTCCAAAAACTCTAGTGAAGACTAAAATCAACGAGCATGATTAGTGCAACTTTAAAGAAACAGATAACTGGAATATAAGGCTCTTCTACTCTGCTTAATTTATCCGTGATAAATTAAATGACAAAACAATTGAGCAATAATATTTTTGTAATTCTGTATATAACAAACATTTATCAGTTTTTGGATGCCAACGGCAAAAAAAAGTTCAGGCAGAGCAACAGCTAATCGCAAAATTAATTCCAACATATACATATAGGTATTATCGCCATTTACTTTAACAAGACAATTTGGCCAAATCCATGACAAAACGTGGTTAAATACAAATAATTACTTATCTTTCTTGTACTTGTTAAAAGATAAAAGAAATTGAATGTCAGTTTGATAACTCATCACAACGCCCATATATGTACACAATAAACAAGATTGGCAGTATATGACAGTATTTGACATTGCGAACAAGGGAAATAGACGATAAGCTGAGTGAGACTGATCACCATATTTTTAACCTCCTACTATCCCGTGCTTGAACCGTGCTTTTCAAGTAATGGAGAGAACTTTGGTCGAATCTAGAAATGGTTTTAACCTGGCATTTAAGTGTACAACACGTGCCATTTACATAAGCATGTAACTTTAGGTACAGGATCAATCCTCGTGTTAATTATTAATGCTAGTAATTAAAAAATATCAGCTTTCGCCTGAGAATCATTATACTTATCACTCCTCTAAGCTTATCACAAGTTAATTAAATTGGCAATTTTGTAGCTTTCATTACTTGGGAAGGAAAGGAAAAGTGCAGTAGTGAGAATGCTCTGGAAAGTAGTGCTCATAAAACAACTCCATTTATTATTTACCTGGAAGTATGATGTTAGTGGAACCACTAATTTGAGACTGTGGACATCAATCAAGCCAAAATGAACAATGTTGTATTTTCTTTTTTCACACTATTTACGATCTACGGTATAATATGTATTCTACACTAAAGCACTGCTCCTACAGCAAAAATAGCTCAACTTATGAAGATAGAATTTTACCGTGAATTTTGTGTAATTTCCATTTTCTCTTCAACTTCACCCATAAGTTCTGACATACTTATTATTTATTTATTAATTTTTAATATGGATCAAGATCATAAATATTTCCTTTATTAGAAATCTGCTCACTCTAGAATAAATAATATGTCCTGATGTGAAACTTCAAAATGAGTAAATTTTACCCAAATAATTGCGAATTCTTAAGAAGAATCAGTTCCAGGAAGTAAAATCAACTTGAAGTAGTAAATGAAGATTGCGTTGTGAAAGTGTATCTGAAAATGCAGCAACAAGAAGACTTTCCACTCTCCCACCTCGTGTCCACATCGATCCGATTTTCATATTAGAACAGTTCACTCATTGGTGTATACATACTACGGCTTTCTCCGCACATGATGGAGAGTTGAGTTGGGATTTCTAGACTGCTGCTTGCTTTCCCCAAACTGGTTTCTCCAAAGTTGGCTGCTCTAATTTTGGAGATGGCACAATCCGCGCAGTCTGTCTGCTCTCCAGGCAACACAAGTCTCGTTTATTAGAAACTTTTCCATGCATGATGATGTCCAGTCAGGCTCTGACTGATGTAGAAATCGTAACAAAATTGATATTATTATTGATTATTTTATGATATTCACACTACGAAATTGATATTTTGATTAAGAAATTGCAGACACACATTTTGTAATACACGACATGTTAAATAAAAATGGTGAAAATAAGCAGTTTGTCCTTATTTCCTTATTTCCTTATAATTTCTCATTTCTATTCTGTAGAAGAATTATTGAAAAACTTTGAGAAACTGTAGTTGAAAATAGCATGTAATCTGGTAAAATGTAATTACAAGGTTTATCAGTGTTAATCAAGATGTGGAATTGCTAAACCGTTGTCTGTACGCAGCACATGTATTGTTATATAAAATGTGGGTGGTGAAGAATGTATTAGGTCCTTAATAATATCGTATTGGAAATTCTTCACACGTTTAATATTACTAAGATTTGAAGGAATTAGAGATGAGGGAAAGGATTTGCTCGTCTCTTTATTGTAACTAGAGCAAATTAGAAGTTTCCCCTAATTAGCAAAATCATTGAAATTAAAGAAGTGATGAAGAGAAGATGAAGAATTGCAGATGGATTTCTTACAGTCTGCGAATGTAAAGTTTCATCTTTGTATAAGTAGTATACTCAGGACATAAATACAGTAGACGTGTGTCAATCAACACATACAAATAAACTTTCTACTGTTAAAATTTATATAAGTAGTGTTATATTAAGAAGGTTTTCTCTTGGAGTGGCACGTAGTTTAATTGGGCGCAATACGAGTGGGCCAAAATACCGCGTAATTATCCTGCATTTTTAAAAATTACTATATAGCACGAGGGAATATTGAAACTAATTAGAAATTAGAAGAGACATTGAACGGAATTAAACATGTTTTTATTGTTACACCACAATGATAATGTCATCATCATGAATGACATTATGCTCATATTGTAATTTAAAAATCATTTCATTTGATTTTAAATTTTCTTAGAGAATTTATTCCAAGTTTAGTTGACAATTCTAAAATGCTTTGTATTAGAAGCATTGTTCTTTAGAACACGCATGGTTGAGTAGATGCTGGTTGAGATTTTTTCTTACCTTTTCTTGAACGGAGGATTTTCCATTAACCGTACATTTGCATCCTTCTGTTTGGCCGTCCGATCTCATACAAAAATCTTAAATTTGATGCGGCACAGTTGTTGAGTGAAAGTCAACAGGTTTAAAATGGTTTGTGTCATTGTGGGTTGAATTGAAGTTATGTGGTGAACCAGCAGATTATTTATCAGAACAAAGCTTTCCTGGAACTTATTGTATGTGGAAGATTATTTCTCCATACGTAAGCCAGCCACCCTGGTTTTCTCTTTCTGTATACATAATTAATCCATAATTCGGGTATTCCTGGTGTGGCGCAAGTTGTAATTTTCGTTGGAAAAGCATACAAATAAAGACAGATGTATGTATAATTGTTATCTCATGACAAGAAAGGCCGACGACATGATGCATAATACATATATTCATGCGGATTATATGCTTATCATACAAAATTGATTCCCGTCTATAACACGGATGTAAATGACAATGCTGACGTTGTTGAGACTTATTTAATAAAACAAAGCCAATTATATTGAATTATGTTACATAAATACAATAATGTGATGCAAATTGAGCTTGGTTGGTATGTGTACGTGTGGAAGAAACGATTTGTGGGTTTGGCCTGTCGAAATCCCCTCCCACTTTGAGCACCTACGCAATACGAGAAAATGTTCCATCCAGCTTTTAAAAACGTTTTGAAATGTTGACTAGTAATATGTCCAACCATATTTTTCACTTTTTTTTCTTTCTATGTATTTTGTAAATAGAGGAAAATTCAGTGGGACAGTTGACACATCTATTGCATAACATCTCCATTGGGTCCGTAATAGAGCTTGAGCCACCACCAGTATTGGTCCACCATATGTGACGCTTGAAGATACGGGTGAGACCACGTAAGCTTTTAACTGTAGGGGAAAGTATAAAAGGATGCAAGGGGACCATTCCAGTGATCAGACAAGAATAGTGCGGACAACAAGAAGATCTGCGAGTTTCAGCAGCAGATTAGTTCATCTAAATTTCAAGAACCACCTCCACATCCAATCATTGTATTCAACCACTTTCCAATACAATTAAACTTCTACTGATTTAGTGAATTGAGACAATCTAAACTGTGAAAAAGGATTATTCACTTATAAGTAGATATATCCAAGCAAACGGATATTGAAACGCTAATTTAGGTTAGAAATCACAATAAATTCAATTGTTGTAAAAATTTTTTTTTTTAAATCAATAAATTTTTAAAATTTGTAGCAGAATGCGTGGCATGACTGCTTGGATCGTGGTACTTGCCATTGGATCCGCAATTTTGGTAGAAGCCAACGGAACACCAGCTACTATGATGCTGTCAGAAGCGGAAATTCCAATGCTGTCGTCCAGTATGGAGTTAGAAGGAAAGCCCGTTCGTCCTAGGGCTTTCGTCTCTCCTGAGCAAATTCGACTGTATTTGGACAGTCTGGGGAAATATTACAACTACCAAAATCGAAACAGGTCACAAACAGTTTGGGGCTTATTTTATTTTTTGAACTAAATCAAATCAAATTCTTGAAATTGAATTTCCAGATTTGGGAAACGAAATGGGCCCGAACCTTTTCTGCAATACAAAGATCCATATGAAATTAAAGGGTCTTCACAATACGATTACAGAAATCCTTTGTAGGTTGATGTCGTCGAAGATAAAATTAGTATCGTAACGTAGCAGAAGAAGAAGACAAATAAATAAATGTCTCGTCATAATATTAATATCTTGTCTGGAAACTAGCAAATATTTTGTAACGAGTTGTGCTCTTTAATTAAGAAGACGTGTATAATATAATCATCCATAATGTTCTTCGACATCAAAAGAGCACTTGTTGTTAATTTATTGCGGGGCTGGATAGTTTCTGTCAGATAAAAAAATTCTTGTCGATGAAATTATTGTTCATTTATTGAAAAGTTGCCCGCATTTTTATACCGCTGTCAGTATAAGTACAGTCCCAAGCGGGTGGGCATGCAGGACTGGAAAATAATATGTATTGTCTATTGCTTATCCCAAGTGGTACGGGAAGTGGTGTTTCTTCAAAATAGAAACCTAGCAATTTAAACTAGCACAAATATATAGAATATGCAAATATATATATTATATATATATATATCGTGTCTCCATCCATCAAATTAGTCAATGCAAATTTACAGCATAATCAATTAGCTATTTCAACTTTGTGTCGTATTTCGTTGAAATAAATAAAAATAGACGTCTGCATAGTTCAGACCACTTATTTTGCTTTGCATTGATTCGGATATAGCGATTGTTGCCGTCATTTCAATAGATTATTATGAACATTGACTCAAGTCAAAAGTCAAGTGGGGCGAGCATACTTATATAACTTCAAATCATGACGCATTACAGTTTGTGCCAATCTGTTCTTGAACAAAGTGAAAAGAGGAGAATTTGGGAGGATAGAATTCGGTTCTCTCCGATAGATTGTGCCCGAGTACTATTTTTAAAACTTGGGAAGCCCCATATTTTCAGCGTAACTTAAGACGCATCAAATCAAGCTGCCTTTGTTTTCCTACTTTTACCACATTGCCCAACCAAGATAGGTTTCATATCCGTGCATAAATCTTGTCTTCGTCCAAAAACAAGGAGGAATTGTTATCTTCATAGCAAATGCATCTTTCTCCCATTTTATCCGTGTAAAGAAAGAGATGAGGTTATTCCAACATTGGTAAAACCACAAAATGATTGTTATTCTTTCATAGCATCGATCATATTGGAAGAGTGCCATGCTATGATGCAGGCCAAACTTGGTGTGGAGCCGTAGTTGGAGTAAAAATTAAGCAATTGGATCATTTTACTGCTAAAAAACCGTCCTCGGTGGTACGTACGTATATACGTACGAAGTATTTCACTGATGTACAAGTCGTTTGTTTGATGAGAGGTTGGTTATTGGTTGTCGAAATGGAAGGATCACATAAATGGAGTTTCGCAAGTGAGGAAAGCCGTATAGCAATTTTGTTATGTTCTGTTTTGTTGTCCGCCATACGTTGAGGCGCTGGCTGCTCCATATAATCAACTCCGACAAAACGGACATAAAGAAGGGGCGAAACCAGACCTTTGACCTTTGCCATTTTGATGGGGGTCACAGGCCAAAATGTTCGCAATTGTGTTATGGTCCACTGGTCCACACTGATTTGATATTGCCGAAACCAAGAAAAACCCACTTTTTAAATTTGTATAGATTCATTGCAGAATTTGTATGAATCTACAAGAAGCTGAGATTAACAAGTGTACCTTACTTTGATCCAAACTGAATTTTGAAAAAGTTGAAACGATAAACCTGATCATGGAAATCGACAGACAGACGGACACAGCGTTCCCCTAAAGAAGCGTATCGGAGCGAAACAAATCTGCTTAACCGAATAATGATATATAAATCAAATTAGCTCACCAACTTTCATAAACAGTCCTATATTCATTTACTTTACAACTGGAAGTTAATGCTTATGCGAACGAACAGGGTGACATGATTGAAACTAATTATCACCTCATCTCATCTATATAATATGCTCTATAAGGTATATGGGTGGATTGAGTTGAGTGACGAAACAGGAGTAATTGTTTTCTAAAAATCATCTTTTATACAGTACATTTGATAGTGATAACAATTTTATGATATAGTATATTTAATCGAGGAAGCCTTTTTTATTATTAAATGAAATATGATGCTACTAATATGAAAGCATGTTGAATTTCTTTAGGTTCTTAAGAAAATATTAGCAATAATAATGTGGCAATTTTGGAACACCTAATCCACTCCTATATCTCATCATGATCTTCATGGCCATCATCATTATTATCATTTTCCTTGGCAATAAAGTGTTGTTGAGGTAAGGCACGCATATCATAGCATGCAAAGAAAACAAGGAGCGTTTAGTTAAACTGAACGCTTAGAGAACATCATTTTCCTAAGAACAAAAAGACTTCATCTCCTTCATAGTAGTAGTAGCATTGTTACGAAGAAAGAGCATAATATATTTTTGGGGTAAAATGGTTTATTCTTTTCATTCAAGACATGGTGAGACTGTTCTTTTGCCCCTGTTAAGTTACTAAGTTGATGTTTATTTGAATGACGTTAAATGCAACTCTTTAAATTTAGTTGGTTTCTTCCTTGCTTGCATGCTAGCTACACCACTCACTCTAAAATCGTCGTACTCTTTCTTTTCCACTTTAGTTTACACAACGAACCCTATTTTCCAGAAATAAAACACTGATCACACAAGAAATATTCATCATTATGTATAACGAAAAATGAGGAAGTTTGAGTCGCTCATTTTTCTCAAATGTTCAAAATATTGTTGAAACGTTCATATGTGTGCATGCATGCAATTGTTTTATGTTGACTGATTGATAATTAATGATAAATGTTAAAAATGCACACATGACTGAAATCAAATAAATATCAATTTGCAATTTATGGGCGAATGGTCTAATGTGAAAATTATTGCGAAAAAATGGGAGAAAAAGTTTATTGTGTGATGATCGCTATGAAAAAGAGACAAAGTGAGACAACGACAACGATGATGCTTACGTTGCAGTAGTGCCGAAAGAGAGCATAGATAGATAGATAGGTGTTCATCTCCAACAGCACTAAACAAAGGTGGGCTGTTTCACTCTTATTACCATTGGCTTTCACGCGGTGGAGAAAGCGGATGCATGGCTACAGCAGTAAAACTGGATGCATGACATGATGATGGCATTCATCCATTTATCTATCTATCTACCTGTGTGTTCCTATATACCATTCACTGTGTATTAGAAGATGTATGTTGTATGTACATAGGTATAGAGAGATAAGTTAAGTTGGGTTAAGCTAAACTAGTCACTAAGCAAAGCAGTAGGATATTCGTGGAGTTGCATGAAGATACATAATTTGGTGCGGTGGTGTATGTGTGATTAGCATTAAGCAGACTGGGAGGGATATTAACAAGAGAGTCTCACATCCATCCAAGTTGATGGACGAGCCGATGCAGGATTTGTTCTTCTTTCCTTTTTACCCATGATGATGATAATGATGGTCGTGGTGGTGGTAGTGATGATGATGATGATGACTGCTGCATACAGTAAAGTAAAGGTTGAATGATGACGGAGCAGAGACTTGTAATATCGCCACACCCAAACGAAATGCATAAAGCAAAGTGGTAAGGCCTATTACGTAATGATGCAAAGTGTAGAGTTGCGGTTGTTTGAAGTCATGTGGACATGTGAATATGATGGTGGTGGTGGTGATGGGTGGGTAGTTAGAGAAAGTGAAAGCAGTGGGTATATTAGTAAAATAAGAAAAGATGTAGTAATTAGATAAGTTGGTCTGTGTCTCGTCTTGTGTGAGGAGTTTGAATGCCCCAAAAGAACAAATGTATGTGTGTGTGTATGTATTGACTGAATAATATGATGATATGCCTGCTGCCTGCTCTCATATGCATGCATAACTGTCTCAGTCAATTGGGCATGTTATACACAAGCTAAATAGAGCTTTCAAGGAGAAAGGATCAAGAGTGGAGAGCATCAAATAGTGTGATAGTATTTGGTTGCTAGCGGATGGATGGATGGACGAACGGATGGATGGGTTGTTGGTTGGTTTGGTTGCCTATTTTCTATTCTTCCACACCACCACCATGTCAGTTAGTTAAAGACGGGTAAGTAGCATCTCGGGAAAAGTTGTTCAAAGCATTTCCAAACTGATGGTTCAGTTCGGGAAATCGGGGGGACGAGGAGGTTGCGCCGAAAGAGATTCCTTGAAAGTCACCCAATATTTTCTTCCATGTGCTTAACTCCAGCAAATTCTACTACTACTCCTTCTCTCAGTCTCTCAATCTGTGAAAATACACTGGCACCCATCACACTCCTCTCTCTCTCTCTCCTCTGTCTCTCCTTCCTGTCACTCTGATTTCATCTCTCAACCAGCTTCTACCACCATCACTGCACTACTCTCATCCACACAAACAAAACATATCCAATAACATCACCACCAACCAAACAACAGCTGACCAACTTCTCGGTTAAACTATACTATATCATCATCTACCACCACATTCTTCTGTATTGTGCCCTTAATCCGTTCCATAAGGAAGGACCCCTTAATCCCCGTTCCACCTACACATAAAAGCACTGACACCCGCTACACACACACACACACACAAATCAACCACCGCAACCACAACTTGTTGCCCATTCCATCATTCCATACTCGATTCAATCCACTACTACTCTATCCTGCTTTCCCCTCTCTTCTTCTTGCCTTGCTCTCACTACCGGTTACCGGAGGATGGGAGGTGAGGTGATCAGTATATGAGTAGCATGAACTTTACCACTTCACTCAGTCAGTCTCAGTTGTCGTCTTGTTGCGGAGTACTCAGTTCAGGAAGACATACAAAGAAAAAGGACCAAAGAAGCAGATTCGACTAAAACTATCTAGAATTTTAGGCCACCTTGCCTTTTTTGCAATGTCTTTTTAAACACAGTGAAAGAAGAAGAAGAGGATAATCCATACTGCTGAGCTTGATTATCACATAAAACAATGACTTTCCCCCCTCCCACATGGGTTACTCTTGTGGTTGTAAACTTTGCTAATAGTAGAGAACTTACTAGTGCACAGAGAAAGTTTAGAACACACATTTGTATTCAACAACCGACGCTGGACCCACGAGCAGCACTTTGACTTGTGTCGTTGAAGGAATAACTAACCAGCATTATAGACAGACGACCATAAGACTGAGACGACGGTAGTAGTTGCTTTTTGGTGTCTGTCTGTCATACGGTGGATTGGACAAAATGAGTTTTCACTGGGAAAAACTTTCTCCGGAAGAATTTCAACAACTTCAAAATTCAGCATCATGTAAGCAATAGCTCCTCCTTCATTTTAGTTGACATTCCATCATCATATACCAAATATTCACTTTGCTAACCACCACTTGTCAAAAATGTTTGATTAATAACAAAACGCTACCCGCCCGCTTTTTGAGCTGTGTGTTTGTCCCATGATCATGTTTCATGCATGCAGAGTGCATAGTCAATCGTTGTCTCATTTCATTTACTTAACTTATTACGAATGGAAATGGAAGTAGGCCATACAATCCAATCTCACTTACCTTAAAATACATACATTCATCATACAACGAGTGAGCATAGTGGCGTTGGTCCACTTCACAATAAATTTTAATTACGTTCAGAGAATTTAATTGAAGCATTTTAATAATAAACGCCCACGACTTGAGTAAATGGGGATATTATGCAAGAGTAGGAGGGCAGTCGTGATTTTGACAAATGTTGAATTAGGAGTGTACTGACAGTTTACTGACATATACGCGCACATAATTTGCCAACTTTCCATCAGCATTGGCAATTGCCATTGGTAATTTGCAATGGTGTGAAATGATTGAAATTTCACCAGTATACATATCTCATTTTGAAGTATATGCAGAAGTGGTTGGTGTCTGTCTATAATGAGAATGGGGAAGATATTGAATTGTGTACTCAAGTGAAGTAAGTGACTTGTGGATTGAAGCCACAAGTGTTGGTTGGTTGGTTGGTGTGATCACCTAACTTGCATCCTTGGGGACACTTACAAACTTGTCCATTAATCCATCGCCAGTTAAAGGGGCTGTCGAAAACAGTTTTGTATTTCCATTCCGTTCCGTAGACACAAGTTCTTTTATTAGTGGGAACCAGAGATTTGCGTTGTTTTGGTGATCCAACATGACCAACGACTGCTGCGGGCGGGCATACATAGAGAAGAATAAACACTTGCAAAATTCCGAGCTCGTTCGTTTGTGTATGTATGTAGCCTGTATAAGGTTTCGATTGAATTAGTCCACATGGCATTTCTCTGATTCAAGTGGATGGGTTGTGATGTGGATACGGATGAGAGGCGCTCACTCCGAGAAACCAAACGTTGTAATCTGATCCCACAATCCAATCCAACATCGTTTTTGTCCAGATTCTTTCCTTTTCGTCTCCAGATGCAAGATTAATCACGCTTGTCCCTTTTCTCTCTCTCGTGCTTTCTCTTTGGGCCAATATGTACTGTAATCATGCAACAGCTTTCACTATATCTGCACACAAGAGTACACCACAAGTAATTAAGCCAAATCTCACTTACAGTCCAAATTTGCAAAGTTGTCGTGCAAAATTTCGTCTTTTTCAAAGTTAACAATGCACCTGGCTTGGACAAAGGGGCACGTGTGGACATGACGATGGTTGGTTCACTAATCAACCCACTCACTATGCAAACAAATCTTTGGAAATTGAAGAGAAGACATATATGCCCAATTTTGTTTTGTCGTTTTTAATTCTTTTCAACCCAGTTCAGAACTGCTTTTAACTGAGTATAGGCTGTGATGCTGATGGGGAAAGTCAGACTTTCTCTAAGTAAAGAGCTGCTGCTACCACCACCAACCAACCAACCAACCATTGCTCATTCCATTCTAGAGATATTTTTCCATCGTAGTTTTTGGAAGTCAAGTCAGACAAACATTTACCAGCATAATGAAATGTAGGCCTTCTGGCATACAGATTCAGCATTAAAGGGTTTATGCCCTTCAGTCAGATGAGAATGTGGAAGTAAGTTTGCATTTTTTGGAAATTAATGAAGCGTGGCCATTTCTAAAATCCATACTCAGTACTGAGATTCACAACAGCCCTATGTTACACATTTATTAGCATGAGTATTGAAATGTCGAACTATTTTGCGTAAGGGAGATGAGATTGCTTTGATATCAATAAAAATGAGTTTGATCCATTTTATTTCAGATTCAGGAAAGAAGCTCACAGATGTTATGAAAGAATTCCGTCCGGATGGAGCATTGTCCGCATATACGCCCGACGGGGTAAGAAGCTAAGCAAAGCAATAAGCAAACAAACTACTTGCACCATTTATTCAACGGCATGAACATGAACTTTTATTATCAAATCTTGGTAATTATCCATAGTTTGAATGTTTAATGGTTAAGCTACTTTATGTTCTCAAAGGAATGACGACAAGTAAAAGTTTGATGCTCAAATTCCCCCGTGTTAAAATAATTTGAAGTATAAAACGATGACAATTTTCACAGGATGTGGATTACGTTGGATTCAAGCTGTTTATGAAAACATATCTGGAAGCGGACACACCAGACGAACTCTGTCGACATTTATTCCTGTCCTTCATCAAAAGGACGACTCACAGACAATCTTCATCTCCAATTTCGTCCTGTAGCAATTTCCCAGATGGAAAGGCGATAAAGGTAAAACTCTGACTTTTGACATTTTCACAATCCTTCTCTCTTTTCTCACAAATGTAACAAAATTCTGTCCTGAATATAATATGTTGCAATATTGAGCCAGGCATTGACAAGATTTGCTACACCAGATAAAATTTCTCAAGATTTTTCTAGACCTTAATTTAAAAATCTGTACTATTATGTTTCATTCCCAAAAAGTGTACATTTTCACATGTGTTGTATTTAGGTGCTCTTTTCATCCTTTGGAAAGTAAAGTATATAACATAATTTCTATAAGTTGCCAATTGTAAAACAGGAAAAGTCTGAAAATGCTGCTACGTTCCAAACTTTCTTGGTATGCCTCTCTTCATCCTAACTTCCGGTTTCCATTTTCCTACAGGAAATGGCAGTTAGTAGCTCAACAACGGCAGCAGCAGCTATAACGCCACACAATGCCGGCTCTCTGTCGAGTCTTGTGACCAATTCTGTCCTGAATGAACCGGCTGTTGAGAAACATTACGGACTGGTTGATAGATTTCACGAGCTTGCAGGAAAGTTTCATTTAAGCCATATGCGCTTGGACGCGGAGGGTAACCCCAAATCCAAAACAGGTACTGTTACTGTCTTTTTTTTACCTCATTTGATAATAATGTTCAATTCACCCATGCGCATACCTTAAATAGATACAATATACACTTTGTAAGTAATGCATATGTAGTTGAACAGGATCATTTCTTCTCATTTCCGCCTCGTCCAAAATGCTAATGCAAAGCTTCATGACTTCATGGCCCCATGCAATTACTCCATAATCAATCTGTCTGGTTTGGCAGAGGTAAAACTTTCCCTCTCTGACCTGACCTTCTTTGGTCAACCTTTACCCTTCGCCCATTGGCTTGGCTTGGCATACCTATGTAGCACATGTGCCGAAATTAATTAATTCCCGTGATGAGTATGAGATTGAAGTATGGCGGATGTGGGTGAATGTGATCCAAAAAATAATTTATTCTCTGCGGCATGTCGCCAATATGTTGAAGAGTGAAGAATGGAAAGGAGTGATGAAAGTGACATAAAATCGATTCGCCCTTTAAGCATAAGCAAAATGAGTTTAGTCGTCGGTGTGCTCATCTATTCATGAACTATACTGACTACTATACTAACTACCCCACCTACATGGTACACACATGGTGGTTTCAAGATTAAGTATGCCGTGACAGAGACTTTTAGCAAGCCAACAAGAAGAATAGCATCTCAAATATTGCTCAAATATTATAGAATATAATAGAGTAGAGTAGAATAACCATCAAATTAGAGGAATTGGTTCAAGGTGAACATGTGAAAAAAGACGCAGAAATCTCACAATTTAAAAAATGAAGTGGTTAATAATCCATTGTTCCCATTCCATTATGACTGATTCAAAGAAGATGAAAAATAAGTAGCCTCCTTAGTTTGAAAGATGAAGAAGAAGATGATGTCCTTCTTAATGAGCTTACAAATTCTCAGAAAGTGAGAATTGAATTGCTCGCTACTTTAGAGGAGGAAAGTAGCTTAGTTTTTAGTTCTGGCCGTTTTTGATAGTCGCATAGTATGTATGTCACTTTCATAATGATTATACAACTTGAAAATTTAAGACCCATCGTCTGAAAATGACGAAGACGTTACTTTTCACTTGTCATAAGTTTCAAAGACAAATATAACAGTCTTTCTTGCAGCTTTTTTGCCACAATATAACTGACCCACCAAGCGATTTTTTGAGCTTGTTAAATATAAGTTTTGACAGTTCTTCTACCTATATAGATTTGTTAGTGAGTATTTAGATTCTATCTTAGATTACTCTATTACGTATTTATCCATTTCTTTGATCTTGTTCCGTTCAACCCGACGTTTTGTGAGAGAATTTTTCGCAAACCAAATTTCCTGTCAGATTTTCTATATGCGGATCGGAGGAGGAAAGTATATTATACTGGTTGCTTGGTTGGTGGATGTCTCAATTTGAAAGTCGTCAAGTTGTTGAAATTGCATTACATTCGATGACATTCGTCATCCCCGTAACAACCCCTTTTCTTTTCAAAAGAGAAAGTGTAACAAGTTTATCCGGAGATTTGGTGGACACTTTTTTTTATGATCTGAGACTATTCCTTCCTCCTTCAAACCTGTGGGAAGCTCTGACAGATTGATTGGATGCAATGTTGCGGGTCTATAAATATTCATAGCATCTAATTCATAGCACCCCTATTTCATAGTTTTTAAAAATCTTTAACTCACAGCAGCACCATTCATAGCAGGGCATTTTCATAGGTGAGACAATAAATTGTAGGGGACATTTCATACTGAGACACTTGATAGCAAAGACGGATTATTTGCTGGACTGATTCTTGCTGTAAAATACTTTTGGTTTTATAATTTCCGTATTGATACAGATATATGTAGGTGAGTTTATAGTCTAACAAGTCTTATAAATTACTCAAGGCCTACTCTGTGCTGATATTGAAGGGGTTTAAATTTGTTAATGAACGGAATGCGGCAAGTTACTTAAGAATTATATCCACCGAACTGGTTTCACATTCGGATAATCAAACCATAAGCACACCCCCAAACACCCCGTTAGGAGACTTATGGAAAAATCTTATGATATAGCTTTCGGGTTTCTTCGAGGAACCTTAGGATTTTTCAACCAGAGTAAAAAAAACTGGCTTTTTTAATGTGTAAAATTTACTAACAATAAATCCAATTCATCCAATTCCAATTCAGTTAATCTTTTTTGTTTTAGATTTTATCATTGGCATTTTAGTTTTTTGGAATGCTATGAAGGGCTATGAAATACTATGAAAATGGAATGCTATTAAAGGTGTTGCTATCAAACGTGCATACTATGAACAGTATAAGGCTATGTAAAAAGGGCATATGCTATGAAAAGTAGCTGCAATGAGTTTGTCGCTATGAAAGGTAGCGCTATGAAAAAATGCTATGAGTAGTGTGGCACCGCAATGTAGCTGTTCAAATGTCCGAGTTCTGAATTAAATCTTAAAGCTCCTACTTTCAATAACTTTCACTTTCCAGAAATGAGAAAGTAGGACAGTTTGACATGCTTTCAGCATTGGTTGTGTTGACGGCATAAGAAAAAGATAGATTTTTAGATTTTCATAAGCATTTCAATTATTCGTACTTATGCTTCGCGAATTTTGCTTTGATGATTGACTTTTTATTGTCCTCGATCTAGTTTGATTTTTTAAATAAAATAAATGTCATCTCCTCATCTTATCTTTCCGTTCGTGGAAAGAAGGACAATTATTTATTATGATGAATTGAGAAGTTTCTTCTTTTGTGATTGACTAATTATCTGTAATTGGCATCTTAGTGCGCATTCGATTTATCTTTTCTTCGATTCGATAACAATCTTTTGAACAATAATAGTTCCGAGTCCAAGTTTCTACATAATTTAAGATGACTTCTTTAAAATTAATGAGTGAGTGTATGCATGTACACTTTTGTAAAGCTGATTTCGCAACATCAATTAGAGTTTCACCAGGAACACGTGAATAAAAGCAAAGTATTTCAAAGAAAGCCGAGATTAATTTTTTGCGAGTGGAATTAAATGTTATATATCAAATTCGGAAACAATTTATACAATTTATTTATCCAAGCGATTATACTAGACAAAAAAAATAACTTCCAGTAGGAAACGAAGTGTGATGCAAGTCTGCCATCCTTATTTGCCGTATCATGCATCCTCTCTCTCTCTCATTCAATCAACTGGATAGATATTCCATTTGTTGAGTAAATGCAATTGTTGTTGGTGAAAGCTAGTCTCTCATAGTCATTGAAATTTTTGCATGTGCAAATTAATTCTACACGTTCCGCTCAGTTTTATATTTCGGCGTTCATTTAATTCGATAGAGCTGGTGAAGTTGAGCGTAATTCATTATAAAGTTTGGACTGACAAACTGAAAATAAATCAGTATTGAGGATTTTGTCGTGTGCTTCAGTGCAGTTGTCAATTAAATTAAGTAGTTTGTTGATTGCACTGTCATCCCATTTGTACGGAGCGTGAGAAAGATGGATTTGATATTTCTTTGACAGATAAAGGAGCGAGTGGATCCCGGCAACTCGCACCAGACGTAAAATCCGTATCAGTCCCTCTAAAAGATGTGGTTTGCTATCTTTCTCTGATGGAGGGTGGAAGACCAGAAGATAAATTGGAGTGTGAGTACCACCAACGACATATCATGTAGTATAGAGTCCAATTTGGACCTTTTAAACTATTCTCTCTCCAAAATCAAAGTAAGTATAGTTCACTCACAGTGACAATTATAATCTAATTTATTCGCAGTCATGTTCCGTCTCTACGATACTGATGGAAATGGAGTTTTGGACACTTATGTAAGTTGTGTGTACAGTCTCAACATCCTTTTGAAATACTCTTTTATTTATTAAAAAAATATGAAACAACCTGCAAATATGTGGTTGATTCCAGTTTTGATGATATATATTTTCAATGTTCGTGCTTTTTCATGAGACAAATATTTGCTGATTATTTAGACAACAGTATTTACAGTGCAGTGTGATGTCAAAGTTGATTTTTTTAGGAACTGGACTGCATCGTGAACCAAATGTAAGTTGTATTATATCATCATTTTATATCATATTTACATCATTTTATTTCAGGATGAACGTGGCAGAATATTTGGGTTGGGATGTCTCCGAGTTGAAGCCGGTGAGGGGAGACAGAAAAAATAGAAAGAAAAATACGAGGGGAAAGTTTCGTGGTTCACTTACATCATACTTTACTTTCTAATTCAGATATTGGAAGATATGATGGTGGAGATTGACTACGACTCGGATGGTACCGTGTCCCTGGAAGAGTGGAAACGAGGTAGGTTGATAAGAATCAATGAATTTATTAATATATTAATTTTGCAAAATATTTCGATATTTCTGGTGTCATGTTTTATGGAATTTTATCAAAATTCTTGTTGATCCATAGGCGGCCTGACCACTGTTCCACTTCTTGTTCTGCTCGGACTGGATCAAGTAAAAGCTATTTTCTTCTCTTTTCTCCTCTACAACTACGACTAAAACTTGATAATGGTGGTGTGATAAAAGAATTGGATAAGAATGTGTGAGTTTGTTTCTTATGTCACAGAATGTGAAGGAAGATGGAAACCATTTGTGGAAACTAAAGCACTTTAATAGGCCAGCCTATTGTAACCTTTGCTTACAAATGTTGGTTGGTGTGGGGAAAAAGGGTCTTTGTTGCGTTCGTAAGTGCTGCATATATGCCATATTATTCCCTTTACTTTTCCTCTAGGACGATTGTAAACGTTCTAATATACTGATATGTGCAGCATGTAGTATAGTAGTTGAATGAGGAGAAAGTTACAGCAATCTTGTTTTATTTTATGGAGCAGTTTGCAAGTTCACTGTACATGAACGGTGTGTCCAGCGCATCGCACAACAAGCTCCAGCCAGCTGCATCACCACTTACGCCAAGTCGAAGAAGACATCACAGGTTGGAAAAACAAAATAATGCATTTATGGCAGGAAGGCAAGGTCTGTTGTAATTGTAAGGCAGACCAGCGAGTATTACTTTTCCTCTCTCTCTTTTACTATCTGTATATCCATATCCCGCTTATTCATAGTACTTTTACGCACCTTAAAGCAATGAACAAGTAGAGAGAGACATTGCATGATTCCCAGTATTATAAAAGATTGAAGAAAAGAAGTTGGTTGAAAACGCTCGGATGGGATGGAAGACACGCTAATGAGCATGAGTGCATAAAAATAAGGCTTATTATTATACGAGTAGAGCAGTGAAAGTGAGGGAGTATGTAGTTTAGATAGGAATGGAGAAAGAGAAAGCATGCAGCGTGAGTTAGCAGGTAGAGACTGCCTGCCTGCCTGCCCACTCTTATTTTCCCCCAACTTATCCATATTGCCTTCCTGTACGGATTTGGATTTGACATTAAACCCCGCATTCAGGTCATGAGTCATCATTGGGTAGAAGGAAACTGTCACGGGAAATGCTCAAAATGCAAGAAGACCATAAAAAGTTACAATGGTATAACCGGGCTGCACTGTCGCTGGTGCCAAATGACGGTGAGTTATCGTATCGTAATCGCGGCTCTAAAACAAAGCCAAGTAGTGAATGTTAGTGTGAGAATGATGTTGACGCCATTCGTTCGTTCTTCTTCTTCTATTCTTCAGTTACACAACCAGTGTGCAGTCCAAGTCAAACCTGAGTGCACGTTGGGAGAACTCAAATCTCATATTCTACCACCGACATCCATTTGTCCAGTGGTGCTGGACAGGCAGAGATCTTTCACAAGGGAAGGACGTTCCATTTCGGGACTTCCAAAGGTGGATGACGACAACGAGGGGGTGTGTCATTTTTACTTTTTCCCACCCATATAAGCAATGCATGCAATATTGACCAAAATGTGGTTATATGTGTGGGATGGTTTTTGATCTAAAAAGCCTATTAATGGTATTCAGGGTGAGTCAAGTACACAACCACAATCGAGTGCACAGCAACCACAACCCGAAGTTGTTTCTGAAGAAGTTGTTCCGTCCGGCTCTGGACCCATGTCATTCCAAATTACCCCACCACCAAATTCGAAGCCACTTCTAGTCTTTATCAATCCTAAGAGTGGAGGACAGCAAGGGCCAAGGCTCTTCAGGAAATTCCAGTATTTACTCAATCCTCGTCAGGTAGGAAGGGCTATATGTACGGTTGAAGGGGGCATGAAGAGTACTTGAAGAGAACCAATAATGCTGATAATATGAGAAAGATGTAGCCAAAATGAATCAATTATTTAAATACAGGTTTATGACATCACTTGTGGTGGTCCTTCACAGCCACTCCAAATGTTTAAAGATGTTTCAAATTTGCGTGTGATTTGCTGTGGTGGTGATGGCACGGTTGGGTGGCTCTTGGATAGCATGGGTATTCTATTATGTTCTTTCCTTAATATCATAAAATATTGTGTTGTATTGTAATTGTTGTGCTTGGCATATTATGGTTGAACATACCCGCATTACGTAAAGGTTGTCTGCCTGGTTGTTTCAGATAAGATAAAATATCAAACTCAACCCGCCGTCGGAGTAATTCCATTGGGAACGGGGAATGATTTGGCAAGGTGAGTACTATTCTGTTCAAATTCCATTTATTAGATGGCTTAAAAGTACTACTAGCCAATATCGTACAACATTGTAGGACATCAAAAGAAATAATAATTAAGATCAGTGATGTAATGAAAAAATATTGTTGCTCTACTTTTACTCGTTTTTTGAGAAGATGTGTTCTGGTTGAGAATCTAGAAGTTCACCACTCTATTGTTTCCACCCTTGGTTTTTGAAGAAATCTTGACTTCTTTTTGACATTTTAGAGAGAAATTTCTCAATTGTACCCAAAAAAGTTTCCTGACAAGTGGTCATTTCTTCTAAAGGAATTTCGGGGGTTTCGTGACACTCGGATTTGGTTACTATTCGGCGACAGTATTTTAGTGTCATTCCGACAGCTTCGTTACTTCTATGTGTATCCCTAGTACTTCCACAGCTTTAGGTCATAATTATATCCTTCTCGGAACAATGCATGAAACTGCCTTCTTGAAGAATTTAACCATATACAGTTGACTCTTGAGACTTTGGCCTGTACATCAAATGAAGACATTTTAAATATTTATTTTGGATGATACACGAATACAGGTGCTTGAAGTGGGGAGGAGGTTACGAAGGCGAGTCGTTAAAGAAGATATTGAAGGTATGTAGTGGAGCATATTACATATCATCATCATATTATATTTCAACAATCAGGACTTGAACACAATGGATAATTGTGTGGTAGAAAATTGAGAAGTCCAATCCTGTGATGATGGACCGTTGGGAAATCTCACTTGCTGACGTTATTCCAACAGAACCGCAAGGAGATCCAATGCCATACAGCATTATTAACAACTATTTCTCTATTGGAGTTGTAAGCTACTTGTGCAAATTCTATGAGATCTTCTCAACTCAAGATGGACAAGAAATTATTCATCTCATGCTTTTTTCTTTACACAGGATGCAGCCATTTGCGTAAAGTTTCACATAGAACGAGAAAAAAACCCACACAAATTCAACTCTAGAATGAGAAATAAAATGTGGTACTTTGAGGTAATGAACAAACTGGTACTTTTCTTTAGTTTGAATATAAACTGAGTTTTTCTATTTGTAGTTTGGGATGACCGAACAGTTTTCATCTTCATGTAAAAACCTCCATCAAACATTGGAGATTGAAGTGAGATTGATGAACAGATTTATCTTATTTTCTGACTTGCTTTCTCTCTCTCTCTCTATTTCTTTCATTCTTTTCTTCCTGCTTTCATTCAATGTCTTCATTTCTTCCATTCACTCACTCACCCTTATACTCACTCACTATCCTTTTGTGGTACGATACAATAGTGTGACGGCGTCTCTCTGTCTCTGGACCAGGGGCCTGCTCTTCAGGGATTAGCGTTGCTAAACATTCCTTACACACACGGAGGCACAAACATGTGGGGTGACCATTTATCACGACGAAGAGTCAGAAGACAACCCAAAAAGAAGCGAACTGACGCCAGCTCCCCGGTTGCTAATTTATCAACTGCTTTTCAAGGTACATTTTATATATCCTTATTCTATATCCTCCTGTCCTCTTAACATAGTCTAAAGGTCAAGTCATGGAGTCAACTCCACTTGGGATCCATTCGGATCTTGTGAAAAAAAGAATAAAAAAAGAAAGATTCTATCATCATGAAAGTTTGTATTTTTTGGGATTATTTCAGACATTGGGGACAAGTTGATTGAGGTGATAGGTCTTGAAAATTGTCTTCATATGGGACAAGTAAAAACTGGACTACGATCCTCCGGCGTCCGTCTAGCTCAATGCTCATCCCTGATTATTAGAACAAAGGAAAGACTCCCAATGCAAATTGATGGCGAACCATGGGTACAACCGCCATGCACGGTACGTACATAATATTTATTTTATTTGGTCACAAAAGTTATTTTGATTGGCCTGCATTTTTGATAAGGTTTTTGATTCACAGCTTCATGTGACTCACAAGAATCAAGCACCAATGTTAATGGGACCCACGAGACCTTCATTTTTCGGGTGGTACACAGCTACGTAAATGGATCTTGTCAGCTTTGGTATTAAATATTGCGGGCTCTCTTCTTGGACTGTGATGTGAGTCGTCCAATTACCAACACTTCTAATGGAAAAGTTGTATTTTTATTCTTTTTAAGCTCTCTGAAACAGAGTCCGGCATGTGGAAATGAAATTATACGTGCTCTGTTGCTCGTTGGTGTGGTTATTTGTTACGTTTTTAACTGACTCAATGTTGACTAGCTAGTTTGTGACATATTATGGTCCACTCCAAAGTAACTTCAAATGTACAATATTTTACATTATTATGAACTGTGCCATTCCAAAATTTTCATCAACAATTTAGATTTGTATGAGAAATATTTAACTATTTAACCACATTATGAAGTATGTATGTATTGATGAAACTATGAAGCTGGCTGATCATGGGTGTATCTATGTCTATATGATATCTATATTAAGTATGTACGCAGTGCCATCCATAAGCACTTGTCCAAGCCGTCAAATTGAAGACTTTAAATATTGGTGCTATTTATTTTAGAACGACATAATGTGTGTAAAACATTTAACCAATGTTCCTATATATAATCTACATTTGTATTCATACGTTATAATGTTTATAAGTTGAAAGCTAAGTTGAAAGCTATTAAGAACGTCGAGATATCTGTCTAATAATAAGGGAACGAATTTCCGGGTATTAACTTATTGAAGTGCAGCACTTCGCGTGTCGTTAAACCAGTTGAAAATTAGTGAGTTGTAAGGCATCGGTCTTGTTGTCGTCGATGCTGGTGATATCCATTTGAGCCCCATCCGTTATTGAAGTTGTTTGAATTTCCGGTAAATCCACCCGATCGGTTTGCATGGGTATGGTTATGGTTGCGATTTCCAAATGGTGAGAAGGTCACCGATGTCACAGCACCAGCGGTACCTGCAGGCTTCGTGGCGTTACGCATCAAAGGTCGGTGCTTACGGGACTCTTCAGTATTATGCTGAAGCTGATAGCATGTGCGACAAAAGTATCTGAAACAGCACCATTCACGGCAGAAGTACGGACCTTGCTGAAGATTGCAAACAGTACAAGTAGCATCTTCCAAATACGGGTCAACTTGCACTTTCTTTCTGAATTTTGTTTTAATTTCAACGAAAGCCGCCGATACTGCCTTCATGTAGGACTTCATGCTGTTAAATGTCACTCTACCAGATCCAATTGGATATTTGTGTCGATCCGTATCAATACCTATAATGTTATAAAGTAAAAACAGTTATTATTTGCATGTTTACGCAAACCGTATACAATCACAGTTACCTGCATAAACGACACCATCAAACAAATCATTCATAATCTTCGCAAGCCCTTCAGCATTTAACATTCCGTGGAGAGCACCAACAAAAATTGTTTTCTTTGCATCAATTTTAGCAGCTTGGCATTTAACGTAGTTGCTGTCTGATAAAGCCCACGGAATAACTTGAACATCCTTCTCACGAAAACGCTTGGACGTTAGTTTAAAATACCAATCTCCAGACACGCTTTTACTGTAGTCCAGAAAACAGTTTTGCAGTAGGTTCTTCACCTATGATAAGAGCAGCGTTTTATATTCGTTTCTTACAGAATATGCAAGGTTCAAATTTAATTCATACCTGATTTTCGTGTTCAAAAATAACATAAAGATAACCCTTTGGCTGAGACGGAATAGGTTCTTTTCCAGGCCATTCGATTTTGACATTACCAAATGGTTTAAATGCATGGATCAATGCGTTTTCTGTAATATCGAACGGAACACCACCCAAGAAAATCTATGGAAGGGAAAATTATATTACAACTAGTAAGCACATACTATAAGTAGTTCAATACGGAAATTGATATTTACCTTGCAAGAGTATGTAGGATTTCTGTGCATCCGTACTGGTAGTTGGCCACTCCAAGTAAATACAGCATCAGCAGAAACTGAAACATATTATATCATTTTGTTGAAAAGACTTTTGAACATTTAACAAAACACAAATAAGTCACATTTAAAGGCAAAACCTGCGATCTCTCGGTGATACTTGGCCGCACGTTCCACTGGCGAATCTGAGGACGAAGTCGAAGAGTGGCGAGGAGTGGTTGGAGACTGTGAACTTATCGGAGACTGAATTTCTGTTATAAGTTGTCCCTGAATTAGCTGCATTAATCCAAGGATTTGGGATGCATGAAAGCTATCTGACTCCTTGCATTCGCTAAGGCTATTTCCCAGGCTCTAGAATAAATAAATAATTATGTAACATACCTTTAAACAACATGAATAAAAGGAATTATTATATTATTATATTTATGTAGTTAACCTGAATTAATTGAACGCATTCCCTGGATGTCAGTCGTGACGCCATTGTAGTTGCAGGATTGGTAAATTGTTGCTGCTGCTGCATATTATTATTCATCCCTCCCCGTGTTGGGCTATCCCAAAGTTCGGAATTACTATTGAATGAGTTGGAGTTCTTTGATACATCCAGCTCACTACTCATGTCCTAAAATGGATTTGAAATAAATATCATTATCAAAAATAAAACTGGTAATTAATTAAGCTATATAATTTATTTCTCACCAGAAATCCAAGGTCATTGTCAAGCGATTTATTTCCCAAAATCGCATGTCTGTTCTCTCGAGGGGAAGTATTGCCAAAAAAGTGATTCGACATTACTTCCGTATGTCCTCTTGCGTCATTAACAAAAACATTGTCCCAATTCTTTTGCTGGGGCTCGATAGTTTCAATGGGCTCAGGCCTTGCACGATATAGAAAATACGGATCACTCCAAGGAGCAGCATTATTATTGGCACCGTCAGTGTCATCATTTCCTACCCCTTCTGGTGGAGTAAATAGCACCGGCGATAGAGGAGCTTGGTCTTGGCGAAACCTAAAATCAAATATAAGATAACCTAATTTAAGAATTGCTTCACAAAAAGAACTGGTCACAATCTTACCCATCCGTATCTTGAGCATTTCTAAGAATACTATGCAACGAGTTCTCCGAAATGAAGTTTGTGTTCTCCAAGTTGAGGAAAACAGGGAGTGCTGGTTCATTTTCCGGTGTAGAAGGGTATGGGGGTTGAGCAATGCCTGCAGTATCTCTGCTGCTGAACCCTGGAGGATATGATGAGACCTTATCAATCGATTCGATTATCCCCTCCCCCTGATTATTACCCTCTTGTGACATATCGTGTGAAATTCCTATCGGAAGGGCGTCATTTTCTTGGGGTGATGACTCCCACAAAAAACGATTAACCTCATTAGAATTAGGGAAATTATTCCGGTGCGTCTCCTTCCCCACCCGTTCCAAAGTTTTTTGCCAGACCGAAGACTCCATTCCAAGCAAAGCGAAGTCACAGAGCAACTGCGCTACTGTCTCTCCGGTAAGAAGTTACCTACAAGGAAAACTCGAAAAGTTATTGCTATCTCTTCAATATATATCAACCCAATCTCTTCCGCCTTACCCATGCATGACAAGGATATACGATATGCTAACTACCAACAATATAATCAATATATTCTAACTATCCTCTAAAATATGTTATTCCAAGACGAAGCCGGATGCCAACGAAGCCTGTTCTATTCTGCTGTACAAATAATTTCTTGATCTTTCTATCCATCAAGTCAGAAATGCTTTGGAATGTTGTCAGACCGTCTTGAACCAAGTCAAATTCTACCCACCTTCCTACTTGACCATTATCGAAGTAAGCAAATGTCAATCTTGGGTAAATACACCCGTATTATTAATTTATATTACTACATTGGGTGCATGCGTACAGCCCGTAGCATAAAACCACGATACAGCAGAATTTTGTCACAGACTGTCTGTGGCAGTTCCAAGTAATCAGTATTATTTTTACAAGTCTAATCCTTATTATCCTAAACAATGCAGTCCCTTCCTTTGCATATGAAGAGAATTTCTATGGTTGCTAAAATGAATACACAAATATCTTGTGGTTGAATGGATATGCTAATCAAGATGATAACCTGAGAAGAAGAAGATGTAATTTAACGCTATGACAGCTGGAAATAAATAAATAAAATTACCTCAATAATATATGGAAATGTAAAGACATTTAAGGAACGATTCCCGTCGTGTTTGTGGTGGGAGCTACCAACTGCCAACACCAGCTACAGTCTACACATATCGGCTACGAGTAGTAGTAGTTGGTTTCAGAGACGCTGGGCACGTTACTTACGTGAATGAAGGGAAACGGGAACCACTTCATATCCATCCACCCACTATTTAGCCCTATTGCTATTACAAGAAAAAAATATATGGAGATAAGCTATAAAACAAGATAAGATGGAAGAATAAGATTATGATGATATGGGTATTTAACTTTCCTTAATCAATCGTGTGATTAAATTATTATTATTATGACAACCCTCTGTGTTGTTGAATGATGATGACGAGTTTTGATGAGAATGAATTATGAATGAGAGAAGCTTTATTTATTTGGATTGAAAAAATACTCTTTAAAATTGTTTTTAATGAGCTGTATAAAATTTTATGGTCAGTTTTTCATGTGTTACATACATGATGATAAAATATATACGTGATGAATTTTAATCTTGCATGCACGCACACTTCTTATAGGGCAAGACACAATATTACGTTATTGGATTTAAAAGGCTCGACTGCTTCTTTTGAGATATTAAAAAATATTTCGTGTATATGTAGTAAAATGTTGAACTTGTCGACGAGGACGAGGATGACAAATGTGGCAAAAACATGATATGGTGGACACTTCATCTTCATCATAGGGTTAGGTTTAGTAGTTGTGAATGGGTTGAGCCAAGGGTTGTACAGTGTACACTTTCAAAGGCACTGTGCCGCAGAGGTCAGGCTGGCCACCTGAGGATGGAGATACCTTCTCACTCCCAGAGATAAGGCAGACGGGTGGCGTAAAGTCCTTTTTGAGAACGGCAGCTTCCAACCCTTCACCAGCATACGAGACGAGTGGTGAAATTTCCACAACCACGGGGGACTTGTAACTCGAGCATGATTTTTGACTAGGAAAGAAAAAGGTAAATAACGAGTTAAAAATAAGTACATTTATAAATAAATACAAAAGTTAAGGGTACTTTAAAAGTGCATAATGATATATATATATATATGGGTTAAAATTGTTCACAAAAGCAAACAAACAGCATTTAATCTGGAGGAGCAACTTACATTTCATTGTTGTTGTTTTCCAGTTGGATAGCGTTGTTATTCAAGATACTACAATAAAAAATAAACCAAAAAGCGGGGAGTTAGCTAATGGCAAAATAATAAATGTAATATGGCGTGCATTCATGACATGCATGCAAATGATATGTGCGTGGGTCAACAAAAATAAAATCACGAATTGCTTGTGTTTTGCTTATAATGCAAAATTAATTAAACACACGTTGAGAAAGCACACACGCTATAAACTTGAGGACACTGCTGATGGTCTCACCTAGGAATTAATGGAATGGGATGTCCAGCTTCATCGATGAAGCGGCCACCAGCGGAGAGAATGAAGCGTTGATGGAGAGAGTAAAGAGCATGCCGGGCGGTGGTGGGGGTGTCCTTTTCCGCACCATCCGCATTCTTCAGCGGACTGAACTCATCCTCCCGAAGTACTTCCCACACAACAAAGTTATTCGAAAATTGAAACACGTCAAACACAAACTTTTCCAGCTTGATCCCATTTGCACGCTCAGGGTGAACAAAGTCTCCAGAGCTGTTTACGTATGGAATCTTCTTCTTAGCAATGTGATGCTTCATTTCATTTTCGGGTCCACTGAAATTAGAAATACGGAATATTTGTGATACAAGCTCTATAACGGATATAAATATTAATATTATAATGTCTCACTTGGTGACCCGCCTAAGGAATGCCGTAGTAAAAAAGTGGTTGCAAATGCTCCCTGCACTGAAAGTTAGCCGTCCATCAGTATTACGCTTTTGGGCTGTTTTCAGCGTAATTTCGGAATATTCCACAACTTGATAGTGTCCATCAACTTTGCAGACCACTCCCACGGCTTCGGTGGGAAATGCTTTTTCTACAACCTTAAACATGAAGTGATTGTGAGTTATTTACAAAAATTCTTTATGTATGGTTTCTTCCAAATTGACAAGGATTGTTGTGCCAATAAATTCTCACCTTCGCACCACAATCAGCTCCTTTGCTAAAGCAATACCCGATAAACGTGGGGTCCGCCATTTTGACAAGAATGTTATCCACGCAGTAAACATGGACATATTCAATACCGCGTTCCTCCATGTCGTTCAGAATTCCCTTTTCACGCAAAGCTCGGTACAATCCTCCATTGCCGTCTATTCAAGTCAAATGAAAGTATCACAGGTTAGTACATCATTCAGAAAGATTTCTTTGATGATAGGTTGGCGTGAGAAAGTACCAGGGGCCTTGGAAATTTTGTGCTTGTTTTCCAAAATGATTTGACCTTCCGTAGTAAAAGTTGGCAGCATCCCTTGCTCGAAAACTACCAAGTTCTCTGGCTTCATTCCGAAATAGGACCGCTTGCGGAAGAACTCCAAAGTTGGCTCTTTTGTATGCTCACTAGTCATAATGTACCTGAAATAGGAATGTAATTGAACATTGTAAATTCAGGTTGAGTTAGGTGGACATTACTTATATAGAATCGTGCATGTATGTTCTGGAGAAATTGACGTATTTCTTTGAAAATATTATACAATTTGGATATTATTGGATAATATTTATAAATTGTCTCGTAAACATTTCCTTCGATTCATTATTATTATTATTATTTCATTGTTTTCATTGTTGCAATTGAACAAATGCACACACCGCAGTTGGCATTGAAATGGAAACTATAGTCAAATCCGCAACCTGTTCACCACTATATTATGTTTCAAAAGCTGTGCATTTTTGTGTGCACCTGTGTAACCAAACTCGTCATTTGTAACGTAGTCAATTAGTGATTTATGTCATACCATGGAATGCTGCCACTATGGCCAGAGGACGCCTGTGCCAGAAATTCAAGTCGTAAGATTCTTTCAGCTTGCAACTGGTAAAGAGTTTTTCGTGATGGGAGCCCCACGTCGTACATGCCTTTAGGATAGGACACTCCAAGACGAGTTCCTTGACCACCAGCCAACAGCAAGACGGCCACTTTCCCAAGACTAATGAGTCTCAAACCTGCATATTACATCAACAATCAGAGATACATTTATTATTTCTTTTTATTATTTTGCTGCACAATCACATTTCTACTTTTCAATCCATTACAACCACTCGCATCCAATCATCATCCTACGAAACAACCATGTGCAGGAAAATTACTTATAATATTGTTCCTTTTTTTAACTAAAATCTCTAAAGTTCTTTCTAAAACTTCTCAATCCACACAAAAAGATCAACTCAAATCAGGAAATGCATTCTTCACATTCTCACTTCACTATGTATATACATACATACATAGTTGCTTTGTTTTGCTACTATAGCTGTGATTCTCAACTCAACCTCCGCGTGGAAATTATTAAACCCCACAAAAAACGATACCTGTCAGTCACGAATGAATAATAGATATGTGTGCAATTGGAAGGTCATTTTTTGCTCACCAAGCAAAATTGCATTTTATCTGTCTTAAGTGCTTTAACTGGAGGAGTTCATCACTCCAGATATCAAATTCACTATAATGGGGCATTCTGAGATTTGTTTATAGAAATAACTTCTTACGGAATTACCTTCATTTTCGTATGTTTGCAAAGTTTGCGAATCAGTACGAACGACAGCTCCATGAATTTCGGTTGGAATTGGTTGCAGTCGATCATCCAGTTTCCCACCGTTTCCAGCATTTTCATTTTCACAAGACAATGTATTTCGGAAGTATCGAGTCACTTCCTCCAAATTTAGACTGTACATTTATAAATGATCATTTACTTCATTCGATAGTTTAGCATGTTTTCATAGAATCAGATGAACAAATTATTACTCTTTGACATCTTTGAACAATTCCTTTTGCTCATTGTCTTGAAGTGAGTCCCAAAATTGAAGTAAATGCTCCTGACCAAAGCGAGCCAGTTGTTCTTTCATAGCCGTGGCGTCCATCCTGAGTCATACAAATTGTTACCGATGATATCCTCCCAGGTAATGAAATAGCTGAGGAACAACAATAAGAAGAAACACTTAAACACTGAAACTGAAAGTCACCAATAATAAACAGACACACACTGTAATTGTAAACTCAAGTTACATTCTAAAAGGAGTCTATTTTTACACAAGAATAACCAACTCGTTCGCCACACTGTCCCAAAAAGAAAGAGTGACCACAATTTCTTTGCATTGCACTTTATGACATTTGCAATTATGGTGATGATGAGGGAGGAGGATACACGTCTACCAATGATGCAGAAATCGCTCTGCATGAGTCTTCTGGTGTCACAAGTCTTTTAACTAAACTTTTCCACAATTCATCCAACAATACACGATGATACTACAGGACAAGAAGATTGGATTGGATTATTATAAAATGTGCTTATAATAATAAAGGCTGCACAACCTATGACGAGATACCGCAAAAACACACTTATTTTACATTTACTTTTACAAAACCCAACATCCATCCACCTGTCAGTGCAGTTCAACAGTATTATACACTACAATGCTTGCTCATTCATTCAGTAAGAAAAGAATCTATTGCTGAATCCAATTGCATGAAATTGCATGCCAATAAATAATATACCAATAATAATGGATGGATGTATGTATGTATACATAGAGTGTAGAACTTGCGTTGAATTATTAAACTAACATATTTAAAATAATAAAATTCAAATGTTATCCTGCAATGTAAATAATCGAGAGTTTGACACAATAGTCGGAATCAAACAAATAATATCGACGCCACACATTTCATTGTACGCACAACAATGCGTCTTCTATTGCCTTGATTCCAGAAATTATCAACAATTGATTTCTACTAATAATTCTCCAGTTCAGGCTAGTATGTGGCGATACTAAAGTCATACACAATATTTAATTACAATATTAGCATTATTATAACTTACAATTTTGTCTAACAATGAGGTATATCTAACTGACTGACCCACTTCTAAATTAATTATGCACTCCTACACCTACCATACCATATCATACCAGCACTATTGTTTTTCGTACTGGTTGCAGTTGCAGGTTATGCTATATTATGTTAAATGTTATGACTTTGACTTACCTCATCACAACTCAATTCAATCACTTTCATTTCACTATCAACCAGATTGAATGCGAGGCGAGATTAGCTTGACCAATCAATACATACTTGAAACAAACACAGGAATCGAATCGTGTTCAATTTTCTATCTCAAATTTCAACATCGACCCTTCGATCAAAGTTTCTGTTCTATGTGTGGATGACAGTTCAATCAAATCGGGAATGAATGAGCTATGGCTACCAAATAATAATTGGACAGAACGGGCAAATTCCTGAACATTGATTATTCGTTTGATCATTCCATTGGAAAAGGAATTCACAACTTGTTGGTATGTTAGATAATTTATCGCTTTTGTTCTCTGATAATCATGCGAGATGATACTAACATGAAAAAGTTAACTTGAATGCATGTGTATTTATAAATGCATTGTGATAGACTGTAGAAAAACGGTATCGTATAAAAAAGCACTCTATAAAAAAACTACATCCAACGCAATACTGAATGCAATATGCATTACAATGCAATTGTAACCTTTGTGATGAGGGACTCAAATAATTGCAAAAGTGCAGCAAAGTGCACAATAATAGGGAGCTGTACAGAATATAGCAATAATGATTTTTTTCGATGAAGCTGATGTATGTTGCAATTATGAGTTGCTGATTACATTTATATTTCATGAAAGAACATGTATAATAAATATTATATTATTTATTGTTAATTGCCAGTTAAATTTAACAGTGTTTTGGAACACAATGCGTTACTTTTGAGGGAAATTGAAATGATAAATGTATTACATTGCATAATTGTAGTGCATACACAAAATGAGTCAAACTGCCTTAATGAGAGGCAATAACATAAAAGCAATGAAAAATGACACATCTTTGCATGCAAAGTTGGTTTGGTTGATGCATCATATATTTGTTTGGTGTCGTTAACTGCAACAACAAGTATGTATGGATGGATGGGAATGATCATAAAATGTACAAGACAAGAAAATGAAACATGGGCAAGTATGATCTATCTTCAATATAGATACAATAAATATAAAAGAAGGGTTATCAGGTTATCAGTCTGAACTTCAGCCCCCATCATCACCACTACTACCACCCCTTTTATTTCCAATAAAACCACCTGAGTTACATTTTTGACCTCACCTCACAAAAATAACCCATCCATGCAAAACTGGATGATGATGATCAAAGTCCTGCCGCATGAAATAGAATTGAACGTAAAATCATAACTATTGTGAAAGTTCCACTTGATCGGGTACTAAATATTTTAAAAGCATTGAACCGGATACCTTACACCGTTAGTTAGCAATTTTGTCAAATTCTGTAACGATCAGGGTTGATTGATTATTGAAGTTGAAAATGACAAGAAAGATTCCTTAAATTCCTTTGTGGGTCTTCTGCATTAAGTGGAAAATTTTCAAGTGCTAATAAAGCTTTTGTGCATTGATGAATACACCATGACGTATAAATCAATCAAATCCCCCTTGTTCAATTTCCAGCGAAATGATACAATATACTTATGATTGACATTATTCAATACGGTCCTACCAAGCCATGACCACGACTAAAAAATAGAGGTAGGAAGAGTGTGCAAGAACTCCAAGAAGGAAATCAGTTCCATTCATCGAGCAAATAAGTATGTAGTAGTAAATACTCTTCCTACTTTAATATCAACTAACTATTAAATCTAAGAACAATGCAATGATTAAACAAAAACTGGATGAAAGTAAATAGTAGTAGTGGAACATGCTGACATTGAAATATAATTTGTGTGCTGATTTATGTATAAGAACAAGTCTGGGCACAATTAATCAATGAGATTGCACCCCTCCCTCCAATCCATGCAAAAAGTCTTTGTTCATGTCATCTCAACTTGATGTTTGCTAATTTTAGACAAAGAACATAATGGTGAATTTGAGTAACTTCCCTATAATTAGAAAATAAACTAATTATTTTTGTGACTGACTCACACATAATAGTTAAAGTGAATTCCTACAACCTATCTGTAATTAGCTTATGCATAATGTGAGGTATTAAGCAGCAACAATATTTTTAAGGTATTAGTATTTACATGACGAATATTAATTTCCAGGTCATGATTCTCTCTTTTTCTTATTATACTATCGTTAAAAGATCTTGGTATACAAACTGCATATGACCATACAATGTGTCAAATATCTAAACTAGCTGGATATTCATGTTATTTATTCAATCCGAATGGAATCCCAAAAGTATACAACCATCCATTCAACCATGAAACCCAACCTCTTAAAAAAGTGACAAAAGTATTAAATATAGTTAGTGAATGTGCACGAGACATACCTCAGATTCTTGCTTTTTTAAGTAGTTCGTTGATCAGTCAGTCTCACTCAGCAGCCAGTTAGTTTGTATGCGGGTTGTCTTGATTAAAACCGTGGGGATTGATGATTATAATGTATGAATATGGGAGCAGGTTTAATTGAGCTATTGAAATGTGGAATTGATGAGGGGGACCAGAAGAGCACGGCAAATGACCTGCTACTCTTACTATGGCATGTGAATGACTAAACATCAATATCATCATCAGTCACACAGCCAAACATTCAACGTATATTTAGTTATTCTCAAGTCAATAATAATAGTAATAGTAATAGTAAAGGTTCATATTCCCATGCAGTCAGTCATACAGCATCTATCATCGTCATCACCATCACTATCATGCATTACCTAAATCTCACAACTTTAAGACATCAATGAACAGGGGCAACTTTTATACGCATGCTAAAGCTAGATGGTCAAAGTGGTCAATATTTCCATGCTATTGGAAATCCTATAAACTTAGACATGAAGCTTTTAATTTTGGTTAAATAAGCTCATTATTTGGGAGGATACTAAAATAGATGAAATGTATGATGGAGCCAAACCAAACTATTACCAAAATGACTAAAAGAAGCAACAACGTGAACCAGTCGCCTCCAAAATTTGGAGTTCAAATCTACTTTGTTGGCAAAAATTACTATGCCTATGATTATGTATATATGTATGATATTATGCATGCAGGTAATAATAATAAGGGTGTTTATACAATAGTCCCAATGAAATTCAGATTCATTTCCAGCACACCTTTGTGGTAGTTGTGTAGCTGTAGCGTTTAATTAATAAGAGTCTGGCTACCTTCTTCTCAGGTTGTCGCCTTGATTAGCATATCAATTCAACTACACGATATTCGGTATCTTATTAATTGTTTTGGCAACCACTCTCTTCATATGCAAATTAAGGGGCTGGGTGGTTTAGGATAATAAAGATTGGATAATTGTAAAAGTACTATACATAAGTTGGCACTGTCACATAAAGACTTCTGTAGTAGGAGTTGTTACCTGCAATAATGTTAACTGAATTGAACAGTCTCAACTATTCAATTGGTAATATAAAGAGTATTGGATGTGGTATGACAACCAATACATAAACTATGCAGTATGCATCAATAATAGTAATAAAGTAATACAATAATACCTTGTAGTGGTATATTTACCCGAAAATGTGACATTTACAGGGAAATAGTAGTCCCCATCCCACACCATCAATGTTTCGATCACGACACGAAAATGTTTGCCATGGATATATTGCGAACAAATAAAGAAAATTGATTTGATGATTTGATACCAGGAAGGTAGATACAATTAATGTCCTCTTGTTTGGTTCATGGTCTTACATTCTGCAGTCAGAGTTGTATTGTACATTCAAAATTGATAAGACAAAACTGCACAATAACTGAATTGTTCGTATTTGCAGATATTACGTATGTTTGCCTTGTCCCGCACTAATTTGACTGTGATCAGAGACGATGAATAGTATTAATGTAATGATTGATTTTACATTTATTTATTTACACGCTCTTATTAAAGAACTTGTGAAAGATGATGATTCAGGATTCATTGTGGTATGCTTGTCAATAAAAGACGCATGAAATGAAAGAGAGCGAAAGAGTGAATCTTAATTTACTTTATACATGAATGGCTACTGCAATTTTGTATATTAATGTATTATAATTAATGTACTATACACTCCCTCCATCACAATTTGTGTCTGTCAAGCAGGAAATAAGATATGATTATGATTTGGATGACAAAGTAGGCAAACAGAGCAGATTCCAGATGCTGACATTGAATTGTGCGATTTCTGATGTTAAACTTAAAACTGAATTTTGCAGAGCATGTCATTTTATTCATGCCACGCATACACTATATGATAAGCCAACACCTACAATCTACATTTTTTGTCATACGGGAATAATTATATCAAGAGTGACACTTTTGAGCTTGGGTTTGGATATAAAAACAGGTTAAGAGTGTTTAAATCAATCGACAATGAGATAGCGCAAATATCAATTATGCATTCTTTGCACTACAATTTCCACGCATACATTAATAAATTTCAAGTATTTCTGGGTGTTTGCTGGACATGTTCCAGTCAATAATGATGGATAACCAATTCTCAAAAATTTCATTCTAATGATATTCATATAAAAGTGCGAGAAGGTCAACGAGTAATTGTGAATAAATGCCATGTTGGGTAGGAAGAACTGTTCCTGAATTACCGGAGACCTTTTATTGTAGACGCCAACCCAACCAACCCATGATAATTATTACAACGCTGGGAATTGGGAGCTTTATTATATATACAAATAATATATACATATTATGCACGAGTTGTTGCATTTAGGTTGACCATGGAAGAATTGTTTGGTTGGGTTGGGTGGCAGTGAGTGATATTATGAGAATTGGAGAATATCTGCAATTGTCTTGTATACTCACATCACCACCACTTTCTATTTTCTCGACAAAGTGACCGAGATCAGTTTTATTCTTTTGTCATCATCTCTGGCACGCTGCCTTGAAGTCCCTTCTCTCATTTCTAAGGAAGGTCATCCTTTCATGCATGCATTGTTATAACTTGAACTAGTGACACTTTATTAACTTAAAAATGGAACAACACAAAAACACTTTTCAGTATTCAAGGTTATGGCCTG
>JAQFZJ010000044.1:0-92683 GCA_034695645.1 Folsomia fimetaria
GATCGTGACAGACTAATCGACAATTTCTCAGATGAAACTTCATCACCTATCTCACCAATTATAATCTCAATCAATTCCAATGACACCGACACGGAAAGTGGAAGTGATATGGATGACAGCGATTATTAAGTATGTAAATTACTGCATGATCCCCCTATGTACAATACAATGTGATTTACTTACTATGTAATACTCTATAATTATTAGATTTGATTGTAAATTCATTAATTGTGAAACATTAAAAAATGTTTAAAAATGATGAAAAATGTATGTGCTGTAATGCTGTAAATCTTGACATGACGTAGTGAAAAGGCATAGTGTCTCACTTCTCCCCTTGGGCTGTAGCCTGCTGGAAGTCTGTGCGTGATGATTTATGCAAATGAAGTGACTTGCTATAATGAGACGAGAGTATGTTCATTTCTCTCTCTCTCCTCTTTTGTCCTGTTTGCTGTTGTATTACATACATACAGATCTCACCTCATCTCATCTCTCGAAACAAGCATCCATCTTCAGGACAGGACAGGACAGGACAATTGCCATCTCTTCCTTTCTTTCCTCTGGGGACGGTGTATATTGTATTGTATTGGGGTTGCTCATCTGACTGTCCAAATTGGATGAGGCTTACATACATACATATTAAGTTAAGCCATGGACGAATGATTAAATCCACACCACAGTGACAACAGACAGAATAGGACAGGACAGAAAATGAAATGAAATGAAGGGAATAATGGAGAAAGTAAGGATGAGAAAGAAAGGTTATGTTAGTTAGATTAGATATTGGCATTTTCCCCCACTGCTGATGGTGACCCTGCTGATCCTTATTCACATAATATAAGACAAGTAACTTTGCTTGAAGCATGGAATGCAAGACGACGACGAAATCAAGAAGAGAGAGAGAAAGTTCTTGTCCATCCATCCGTTCCATTTCATTCCTCCTCTAAAAAAAGGAGAAGATGAGGTGAATATAAGATTCAGTTTAGAGACAGTAGTGTGGTGGTAGTGGATAGGTATAGATGAGGATGCAACATTCAGAAATTACGAGATCATTGAAAATTACGTAGTGATGTGGTAGGTACTGCATTTAGGCGAGGATGAGAGATGTATGTATGTAGTACTTAATGCGTCGCAAATTTCTGGTATATGCGTCGAATTGATGCCGCCTCGTCCAGTGCAATCTAGAAGAAAGTTATGTTATGTGATGCCCTTATAATTCGCATCACATGGCATTTTTATCCTTGTACATTATACATGATGTAAGAATTGGATATTACAGCACAGCATTGTATGGATGGACGAGCAGAGAGAAAATAGGAGAAAGCGTCCTCGGCGCATATTCAGTTGGTTCAGTTGTTGAAACTTTGATAACTTTCACCTTCTACGTCGCTCAGTTGTATTTCTACGTTGGAAATAAATGCAGCTCTGCGAATTCTCCGCATTTGAAGAGAGAAAGAGAGAAGAGACAGTGATTGTTGCCTTTGAACACAATACAAAAAAGAATTTTGGAGTGACATTTATTCAATCGATTTGTCCAAGAATTAAAGGAAAATAAGTCGATATTTATTGAGTCGAGTGTTATTTTCATCATTTATTGCTATAGCTAATTATTAGGAGAAAGAGATAAAAGGTATTTATTATCGAATTATTTCAAATCGTTTTCGTGTGATAAAAATACATACATACAAACATACACGATGTCGACCGAGATATCTGAAATTGTGGACCTGAAACAACTCAGCCCTTTTTTGCCAGAGAAGGTTAGTGCAAGGATTTACATTGGTTTTTATTTTGTTTTTATGTAGAGTAGAAATTAAGACGCATTTTTGTGTTACTTTGTTGTTTGTTGTTGTTATTGCTTTCTCTTCTCTGCTCTCTCTGTTTTGTGAAGGAGGGAAGGAACACGCTGCTTGTGCTTGTGCTAATATTATTGATTTGGTTCCGTGGGTCGTGATTCAAATGACGCACTTTCTTTCTTTCACTCTTTTACTCGGGACGGTGGTGGTGGTGGTGGTGGATTAGAGAGATCTATCCTTAGTGGACTATCCTTTGCGAAATCTTGGAAGAGAGAGAGAGAGAGAAAGTTGGCAAATATCTGCCTATGCTACTTACTTACTTACTTTCTCGAACGGGCTGTTTCATCCTTTCTTGCTCGGCTTCACTTTTACGGATCTCTCTCATACATACACCCACACCCACCTTGCACCATCAACTTTCTTCTTTTCTTGAATTTCTCCACACCACCACAACCACAATGAAAGAAAAAAAGAAAAGAGAGTTTTTTTTTGCTGTTTCCATCCATCCATGCCGCATTCTTTTGTGTGAAGGGAGAAGGTTAGGTTAATAAGTTGAGGTGAGGTTGACCCTGCCCAAAAATCCTCTTTATTATTGGGATGCCAGCCAATTGGCTTGTTACCTGGACATTTTTACCTGCATATGCCAACTTGCCAACAAACTGTCATATGTCTTCATTAGTGGAACAGTTTCAACAGTTTTTGCTTTCACTTTTACAACAAATTGAAATTCGTAAATTGCAGAACAATTTGAAAAATGTATTCCACTCCTATTTTTTTGGTGTAAAGGTCATGAATTAGAAAAAATCCAACCGACCAGACTACGGTATACATATCACGTTCCAGCAATTTGATTTTATGAAAGTATTGGCAATGAATGAACGATCAATGAATTTTATGATTATTGCCCTGTTTACATATATTTAACTGACTTTGGTTTTGAATTCCTTTGCCAATTTGGCCTGTTGGAAGGAAGGACGATATACTATACTCTCACTTTATTACAATTATTATTGCAGTAGTCACGTACACACATGCTCGGTTTCAGAAACCGTCATTCTTTTCAATATTCGTTTGTTAATTTTGAAAACACCACCACTTTCCATTCCATTGCATTACATAAGTGGAGAACAAAGCAATACAAATTAATGATTGATCTTAAGTTTTATTGAGTTGAGTTGAAAGAAATTCGATTTTGAAATATAAACAATAATAAAGTATGTATGCGTTAGATTATCTTGTCATTTTGAGTTACAGTATATTAAGTGAGTGTAGCGAATTTGATGCTTTTTTAAATGCAAAGAATAGAATAGAACACGTAAGTAGTACATAGTTCATACATGCATAGGCATATTATGCATTAAGATATGACGTAACCATGGTAATTTTGCGAGTTTCCATTAGTTACTGAGCTGTTAGGCATGGTTGTATATACTTGCTAATAACTAAGTAAGTTACATACATGATGAATGTCTAATTTATTGGAATTGGTTCACAAAGAAACTAAAGTAAATGGCCAAAACAAAATTAGAACAAACTGGTTCATTATTCAATTCAATATACATAAATACATAGTGAATTTGCGGTACGTGCAGATTTTGTGCAAATATTTCTCGTCCGTGTAACATGATCATTAATCATAAGTTTACATCACATCTCTGGACGAAATGTGTCGCCATATGTAGCATAAATACTTATTTATGAAATGAGAATGAAGTTTCAAATTTCAAAAATCGATCCCATTTTATTTTATAGATATGGATTGAAAAATAGTAATTAAATTTTAGTATGGCATGGGCCCACTGGAATGGAATTTATCAGAATCACAACGACATAAGGCATTGAGTTGAAATTAATGATGAACTGAACTATTTAGTTACGTTCCCTTAATTACTTGTTGATGCATAAATGTGCAATAATAATCATCTAAAGTTTATGATTGAAAGTTTTGTGGTTATTGTTAGCCTTGTACATAATGAGGATGTATTATATTACAGCTTATCAGAATATGAGGCATGTATGTATGTATTACTACCTATTTCGTTGCCATGGAGATGATTCATTATACAGGACAATCCTATCCAATCTATCAGAGGAAGATGGATAGATATGGATAGATCCAATTATGCGTTTCAATTCTGTTCTATGTAAGCACAGCTGCTATGTATGTATGTGTCTGTGTGAATAAGTGTATTATCGATCCTCATTAATTGATGCGCAATGCAATCAAGTATAAAGGATTTGTGGGCAATGAATAATTTAAATCTGGGCGTTTCCTTCATTTTCTCTCCTTTTCCTTTTCCCTTCCTGGTCAGGTAAGCTAGAGGAAGAAAGAATTAATGGGTGTGGTCTTTCGGCGTCTTACTTTCTTTGTTTCTTAAGTGTATCGCATTCTTCTCTTATTTATTTGGTAAGGAAATGATGCACGTTGTTCCAGAAAAAAAGTCATGGGCGTCCATCCATCAGAAAGTTTTCTTTCTTTTCTTTCTGAATTAGTGAAGGTGGGTTGGATGGATTGGGTTGAATAATTAATCAATACAGACAGACATTTCTGTGCGGAGAAATGAAGATGGCTTCTTTTTCCATGCTCAAACAATTGTTGGGGTAAAATACAAATGAATATGTTTGTTTTTTGCATAGTTTAAACAAATATTCTGCATGAAAGCAAACCAAGCCACAAAAGTAGGAACGAAGAGCTTAAAAAAGTAAACAAACACAGACTTGTCAAAATACGGATATGTAAATGTAAACATGGATGAGAATAAAGAGTGCATGTGGATTAGTGCTTATCATTATTATGATAATACTATGCTGTACTCTGTCAATTGTATCCATAAGATAAGCACAGTTAATCAATCAGCAAAACAATACTGTTAAAGTTATAATTATTTTTCTTATGATAAACAATTATTCATTTCTACTGATAATTATCCATACTTTATATATTTGTATTCTTTCTGAAGTATTTTGCCCTAGAATGAACTCGGGGGCAGTCATAAATTTGTTTATCTTAGATTTTAAGCATTCTTTCTTCTCCTAGAAACCTTACTTAATCTTTGGATATCTGCAAATATTCTGGAAAGCATCTGGAAATATTCTGTTAAATTTCACATCAATCATCCTCATCACGAGGAAGGAGGGAGTGAGTGCGAGGTCAAAGAGCATTAATTCATGGCTATTTGTAGCAATAAATTATTACCAAATAGTAAAATATAATGAATCCGACAGAGAGAGAAACAACCTTTATTGACTTTTTGTACGCGATGAATGCGACATGGACAAGCTTAACCAATTCCAGACAAGAATTTACTTTGGACAATCAATGTTGCAACAAACAGACGACGACAAGCGACCAATACCAATTCCAATTTGACATGAAGGGTTATTATACACCACGGTTTTAGTCATTGACTTGACTGGAATTGACTTTGCAAATAATATAACTATAACCAAACAACCGTGCATGGAGGAATTCGAATGCTTGTTTTATAATAGAAATGGAGAGTCAAGTCAAGTGCTGACAACAAATACGTATGCAATGTAATGTTGCGATTTGCTTAATACATGCTTAAGTGTATGTATTGCATATGCAATAATTCATAGAGGCAAAGGCATTAACCCCACCGTCGTAATAGGTATGCAATGTATCCAGTTGACTGGTTGGTGGTGTAGGTATGTCTGCCTGCCTGTGTTTGACTAAGATACACCGAATGGAAAAGTGGTGGTATTTTTTGCATGGCAGGAAGAATAAAGAAGCAAGCATATATGAACAAGTTAGTGAAGTTATTGGGAGTCATGCCTGTGCCTTTGAAAAAAGGGTTGAATGCTCAAAAATTATAGCATATTTTATTATGTTATTGCTTATTACATTGCTGGGTTGGTTGGTTAGGTTAAAGCATAATAACAACACCTATTTACATGTATGATATTCTAATGCTATAGATTCCATGCTATGAAATTCATTGGGATGATGATGATGATATTCTAAAGTTTTGCGTAATCCTTATTCCTTTCTTTTTGGGTGATGATGATTCTGGATTTATCCAATCCACTGCCCTGGCCTCCTCTGCTCGTGCTGTTGCTTATATTACAGATATACATAGCATTCTCATGTTCTTTCTCCCCTAATAAGACACCAGCACCACGAACGAAACTTATCTATAATATGGTTATGCCCGGACGCGGACGCTATTGCTCTGGGCAGGATGGGTATTATCATCTGTATAATCCGCCCGCATGCCAGGCCAGGATTTGTCTCTTAGGAAGAAGAAGAAGAATTTACGGGAAGGATATATAATACTTTTTTTTTAAGCAGAGAGAAGAGATCATCTTGTTTACTGTATCGTTCCGTCTTTTGGTTTGGTCTGGGTGGGTAGGCATGGATGGATGGATCAGGGGACAGGACAGATATCTTCTCTCTAGAATTTGCATCATATCGGTCGTCATTGGATGGATGGATAGATAGAGGATATGGATAGAGATGATAATATAGAGTGGCTATAAGCACCACTCCATGCGGGGGACAGGAGCCCGCTTATTCATAGTGCTTATCAAACTGGAAAAGGGGTGTAATCACCCCGTAATGTGATGATGCTTGTTTGTTCTGTTCATGCTTTTAAGCGAAGGAAGGAAAGGATTGAATATTTATAAGAAGAAGAAGTGGTAAAAAAGTACTGCTGCGGGTTATTAGCAAGCAAGCACACGCTTATTCCCTATGGTGTAAGCAACTATGTATGTACAGAACACCGACTATATCTCCCTGTATAATGCAATAACATTAGGTATGTGTTAACTAACTAACTAACGACGAAACCACGAAAAGAGATGTTGTATATCCGTATTATGTATGTGAAGAGTCACTCACTCTCACTCTCCCACCTATGCAATGCAATATTACGTATATGGAGTGTGTACAAAATAATAGCACTATACAGAAGTGAGTTACATTAGTACGAGATACATGGAAAGCAAGTGTGTGTATATTATTATTACATTTTTTCACATTTATCCATTCTATCCAATCCACACACTGCCTGAAGAAGAGCACATACAGATACAGCAAAGGCTTATGTATATTCTTCTTGGTTAGTTAGTTGATTATTATTCTGTTATATCCGTCTCATTCCTGCCGTGATTTCCCCTCAGTTCACTTCTACTCTTGTGATCATACACACTACACACACACGGAGATATTCAAAAGTAATTTGCTCCCGTTTGTTAAGGAGTTTTCACTGCCACACCACATTACATTATTTGAGACGAATAACACAAGTTGTTGTTGCTGCCACCGTAAAATACCGGAATTTGAGGTAAGAGGAGCATTATTAAAGGAGAGAGATAAAGAGAAAGTGGGAAAATTACACCACGACTTTCTCCACCACCACCATCATCACTAGCATCATACCTTTTCATAAGTATTTAGTCAGTTGGGGTCCCTTTCACTTCCATTTTCATGCATTTCATGATTCCTGCTGTTCAGTTCAAGTGAAGTACAGAGTGCAGTACAGTTACAGTAACAGAAGTTGCAATAATTGATCAGTTAAAAGGTTATATGCTATGTAAAATATGTAAGTAAGCTGTGCATAATGGAAATTGGAGGGAGAGGGAGATTATTATATTGTTTGCATTGGAATTGATCACATTCCAAAAGGAAGGAAAGGCAATTCTTGTGGAATTTGTAGCACGCTTTTCTTGCATTATTGCTAGCATAATAATAATAATAATAAAAATCCATATTATTAGTAAAATAAGTATTTAGCTGTGATAAGGATGTAAGAAGAGGGCATGCATGATTAGTATAGATCACACCAGATCAACACATATATGATCTTTCTTTAACATTTATTTGATGGACTACACAACCATGGCATAATTCTTAAAGTCAAGTCAAGTGGTGTGGTTGGTGGGTAAATTAGTTGCAGATTGACAGAAGGAAAGAAACATCTCGTCATCATCGTCATCATATAGATACATGAGAACCACGAATATCACGATCTCTTTCTTTTTTCTTATTTCTCCTTGTTGTTGTTGTATTCTGGAATAAGTTGGTTAGTAATTAGAAGAGCTTCTCTAATTTGGTTGGTTAGTAAAGTAGCTCTTCTATCTTCTTAGTACACACATATTTCGGGTAGAGTTTGCTTAATAAAAGTAAGCAAGCTGGGCATATTCTTCGTGTAGCAAACATGCATACATAGTATCACACAAACAACTGAATAAGTAATGTCATGTATGTAACATTACATGATTTATTATGATCGGCAGTATGGTTTAGTCTCTGTCTGAAATGTAATGTAATGTAATGTTATTCATTATTACGCAGAACCATACATATACATACATAATACATAAACAACACAACCACTATGTTATAGCATGACATGATGATGATGATGATGATCTTAAGTATTGCATAGAAGAAGAAGAAGATGGTTTGACTCATGAGAGAAGGTTGAAGGTTGAATAAATGAAAATAAATAAATTGTTAGTTAAGTTAGTTGAGTTAGTGAATAGAAGTGATGATGAAGGAGGAGAGAGATTATAAAGAAAGAAAGTAATCTGGACTTTTGTTGGCTTTTCTATTCATTAAAAGGGATCTTGTTATTTCCTTTTAGAAGTAAGTGCGTCTAGATGATGTAGATTCACCACTGCACATTCTCCTGTATTACAGATATAGCCTGATTGCACTTTTACTTACTTATAATACGGAGTGCCAAAAATGAAGATGATTATGGGGGGTAATAGTCGTCAAGTCAATTAACAAAGCACAAGTTCAAAAGCAGGGATGAGAGGGCTGAAATAATAATAATTAGTAATGTGAATATACAATTTAAAGCTGCAATCAATAATTACTTAATTGATCAATAAAAGCTTGGTATGTTGCAGTATTTAGTTGATATTGATATGTATGTAAGTGCTTGTGTAGTAGAAAAAGTTGTTTTGGTGGAGAAGAGGATAAGAAGAAGAAGCAGATTCAGGAATTATAAGAGCACTTTCATGTTTAAAAATAGAGACTATACAGAACAGAACAGAATTACAGAAGTTATATGTGTGGTTGTGGGTTTTTTGGTGTCACTTTGTGTATGTAATAAAACTATGCATATACCACGGAAATTAGAGGAACATAACACCACGATAAATATGAAATGAATGGACAAATTGGTCCAATAATACACACAAACTAAGCCGCAAATAATATTGGCATCATATTTTGGTGCATTTTTGCATGCGCCCAGTGTTATTATTATTATTGTTTTTTAACGCAACTTAAGCTATGTATAGGATTCATTTGTTTACAAACGCTACACACATTTTTCCCAGCCATGCATGAATCCTAGAAGGTTATACTGAAGAATAACAATAATATAACAATGAAATGGAAAAGAAGGGTTTTTGTTTTGTTGTTTATGCGAATTATTTGGCCAGAGTTTATATGTATATGAAATGCAAATATCACTGGTGTAGTGTATGCATATGCTATAAAGAGGTGCAATGTATGTGTGGATATTATTAAGTTATGGTATAACTACGCAGATAGAGTTTAGTTACGTTAGCTATGTAATGTGTCATGATGACAGGAGGACCATATGCCAAGCCATGCCGAAGCCAGTAAAAAACAGCACTTGACTTTGGTTTGGCCACTAAAACTACTGTTTTTTAGTTAGCTGCGTTGTGTCGTCGTGTGAGGATTGAATGGGGATTAAATCCAGAGTTTGGTTGGTTGGTGGTGAATCCAACTCGTTTAATTCTAGATAATTCCTTCCATCATTGATGCAATGCAATGAAGTACTTGTATTATTGAATGCAATGCAATACTCAAGTATATTACAATTGTGGTGTGTGTGTGTGCCCTACACGGATGAATTCATCTGTGGCGTGGCTTGGCGTTGTTGGGGAACAATTCATGTTGTCAGCCAACTGAGCAGACTACATTAATTTAATTTAATTTAATCGGTGTTGTTGTTTCCAATTACACTACACCACCACATCACGTTATGCTTTTATGTCATTGCAGTGGATTGTCACTATAAGTTTTGATTGCAATCAAAAGAGACTTATTATTCAATCCTGCAAATTTGCAATGTAATTTGCAATATTATTTTGCATAGAATGACATTATTATTATTCAAGCCGCAATTCACAATCCTGGATTGTTTGGCAGGGTCTTATTTGTGTTATTTAGTCGAGCCGAACTCAAGTACTGTACATGAGAACGTTGCGGCGTGTTTTGTTATTTGCAATGCAATTCAATAGGAGTTTGCATCAGTCAGGTATATATGTATAGTGATGCAGGGAAATTATAAAAAAAGATAAGCATAGCAGAATATTGGCAATCAAATGACTTTGTGTACAAACAAACAAACAACAACAACACGAGGATATAAGCAAATTGCGTCTCAATCACCATAATAATATTATTGATGATATTTTATATGTTTATGGTTACAAAATGGGTGTAAGTAAAGTATTATGTTTTTTATTGGGCATTATTTTACCCATGCCGGCTAAAAGATTGCTGATTATTATTCATAACTGTACTCTGTCAGTCTAACTGCGTCAAAATAAGGAAGTTATTTTATTTTTGGTTAGTTTTACTAAAATACATAATAAGCGACTTTTACATGCTATTAATTCTGCACTATGTGAGACTAAAGCCGTTAAAGTTTAGGTAGTAATACAGAGAGGTTAAATAGAGTAGTATTATTCGAGGTTGAATTGGATAACTTAACCTTTATGTTGCTATAGCAACCGTGTTAATAAGTTGAGTCCAGGTTTAATTTAATGGCGCTGATGATGATGATGAGTCGAGAATAATTTGCACTTCGTTATTGACGACGGTATATGAGTTATTTGAAATGCTAAATAAAAGTTTGATGGTTTGGTTGGTTATGTAGAGTTCAAAAGCAAGGTTAGAGGTTGGTGTTATTAATATTTAATTTAAACCGAATTATTCCAGAGGCAAAGCAAAGCAGAGCAGAGCAAATAATAATCTCTTGCATGGATGGATGGCTGCAATAGCTGCTTAGTTAGTTATTTATTTATGAGTTGAATAGAACGCTATAATGCAAAACTTCAACGTTACCTTCTAAAATTCAGAGCATATAGCTTCGTTCGGCAAATAATGAGAAAAACAAGCGATGAAAAAATTTTGCACATAATTATAATAATAATAATAATAATAATAATAATAATAATATATAGATTAGATGGATGTATGTATAAAGAAGATTCGTTCGTTCGTGCCTGAATTTCGTTCCAGAAATCCAATCCAATCATGATGATGCTCATTAATGCTTGCGCTTGTTGTTATCGTCGTCGTTGGTTCGTTATGTTATCGAATTAAACCATTATTACATTTACATGGTGAACAGCACAGTACATAGGACAAGTAATTATTATTCTGTTCATCCCAATCCAGTCAGTCCCATCGCAATCTGTTTACATTTCACGTCATCATAATCAAACCTTTTTCTTGCAGAGCTTATGTAGCTTGTTGTTTACAAATTCCACCTTATCATCATTCAAAACATGGTGAATATGTATGTCTAAAAAATGATGAGTCTGTATTAAACTAGTGTAAAGCAAGAATTAAAGCAAAGCTATGCAAATACGGAAGGGAATGACTTTCGGGAATATTTACAAGCGATTTTAGTCCAGACAAGAAAATAATATCCATGCATGCATGAGGCTAGTTTACAGTTATAATATATTACATTTTAAATTCCAATAAGATTATTATTTAGTCTGGTGATGACCAAATAGGATGGATCCATAGAGAATATAGGAGAGCAAACTATCTAATCCGTTTTAATGCGCCACTTGTCATGTGTGGTGTGGTATGGATTTGCAGACATCGATGTGTAATATCCGTAGCATCCTCCTAGAGGAAGGTGATAGAAATGGTTTTAAGTAGAGATGGATTATTGGATGGATGGACGGATTTTGGTTGGGTTAGAAGGGAGAGAGCAGCATGATGTGGTGTTAGTTAATGTTCCATATGCATGGCGCAAGTTGAGGGCATTACTATTATTATTATCGCCATGATCATTAACGGAGATCTGTATGCGCCGTAGAAGAACAGACCAGACCAGCAGCACCTTCCAACAGACCAACCATGCATACATATTTAAGTGATTATACGGAACGGACGGACTACAACGATTATTATTCTCTTGATTGCATTGTGGAGTAGACATGCATAATATTCAGCATGCATAATCTATACAACATAACTTAACTTATATCATAAAGTTATCCTTGGGCTTCTTCATTATTATCATCATCATCATCATCGTCATTATATCATCCTCTCTCTCCAGCACAGATATGATAACTTATTAGCTTAAGTGTTGACCTCCTTCCTTCTTAATAACCGGGAAACCTATGTGTTAATAAACCGTTTGCAAATTTGCGAAACCGAATTGTGTTAAAATTTGCAAAGCTATGAGGTTGTTTTATGAGGTTTATCCATATAGGTGTAAAATGTCTGACATTGACCACATTACATAACATTATGCATATTTTTGGTAATTGATGGTTGTGGTGGATGGTTGTGCATTATTGACGCCAAATTTGTGGTGTTGACAAAAGTGTACGATTTCTATCTATCTTGATTATTAGGAAATAAAATCGAAGGAAGATAAAATAATAAAACAAGATGAGACGAGCCAGTCAAGATCGTCGAATGAGTTCGGATGAATGTCGCAAGAGAAGTTTGGAATGGGTGCGACGTGGAAGTATGGAAGTTACCAAGTTGGGACCGGTACGTACAGATATGTTGTTGTCTTGTTTATAGGAAGATTCGAAAAATGCTGTGTTCAAATAATGGCGGTGGTTAATTTGTAACTTTCACTCAACTCAACTTTCTTCTGAGTAACTTTTCACAGAACAAAGTTATCAAAAACTGCTTTCTCTTCCAGCAGGAACCTTACCTCAAACTCATGCAGCTCTAAATTGCTTTAAAGTTTATGAAATTTGGCGTGTGCTATTATGTAGCTACTTTTTGCTTGTTAAATATGTATTATATAAAGCTTTCTTTCTTTTTAAAAAATAACTTTTGCTTTGATTTTGTTTTGATAAATTGAATTATTGAATGTTGGAAAGAAATTTAAAAAGTGGGGGATTTTATGCACTTTGCAGAAGCACATTGTGCCTACTGAACGATGCGGTCCACTCAGCGTTTATATTCAGGTATGTCATATTTTATTACAACTATTTCTAAAAAATCTATTATTTCCCACTTATTTTAATACGAATTGAATTTTGGAACAATAACTTTATGTAATTTCCTTGAAATGGTTGGTGATGGTGATGTGATCTGTTTCCATTTTATTTCCTGAGAGGATATGACATCCCTCTGTTCTGTTTTTGTATTGAATTAGGCGTCTCGTTTCCCAAACTTTTATTTGTATCGATTTGAAGATCCTATATTGTAAAGTAAAGTGTATTGATCTCTCTCTTATTTCATTTCCTCCTTTTTGGTTCCAAATTGAGAGAGAAATACCTAATAATAAATTTTATGACGACGATCGAGCACTCCAACTAAATTTCCGCTATTTTCACAAGTAAATTGAGTAAAGTTCAATGTACGGGAATAATGTCACGTGAATTTGCCTTAAAATAAAATAAAATGAATCAATACAAACAATTTCATATTAAATATTTATAAAAAATTGTTCTATTTTCAGGGCGACCTTTCTCAACAAGACAAGCGTGCTGTCTTCTTAACTGTCCACGATTTGGGATGCAACCGTAAGTTTGCATGCAAATAGATAGATTTACGAATTTGTTTGATTTGCGAATTAATTATTTTTTGTCCATAATATAGATACGTCGTTCCATGACTTTGTGGAGCATCCTTGCATGATGGAGATCAAGGATCGATCTGTGGTTATCCACGTGGATATCCCTGGACAAGAGGATAACTCTGCGGATTTGCCGGACGAGTACGAATGATTTTTTTGCAAATTTGCGAACTTTAAAGAGGTTTTGCAATACTTTGTTTTTTTTGTAGCTTCCACTTCCCAACTATGCAAATGATTGGCGAGGATTTGGTGACGGTGTTGGACTTTTTGCATGTTAAGTATGTGATTGGATTGGGCGAAGGGGCTGGTGCGAATATTTTACTGCGATTCGGAATGGCGCATGCGTCACGCTGCTTGGGCCTCATTCTGGTCAATGTGACGGCTGGCAAAACTTCGGTCATGGATTACTTTAAGGACAAAGTAAGAAATTCGCAAACATTTCATTTTTGCAAATAATAATGTGCAATTTTTGTGTGCAGTTTATGAATTGGAAGCTTGGATCAGTGGGTCACAATCCCAGTACTGAGCAGTATCTTGTATTTCACAAGTTTGGACATGTAAGTTGCCTAATACCCGTCCACTCCAGCATGAATCCCTCCCATTTTTGCATATGAGAAGAAAGAGGTAAATTCGCAAATAGGTAAATATTCTGCAAAAAATATTGGCACTAACTGATGTAGACAGGACAAGTTCCATTCCAGCAAAATGAAGGGCTGCATAGCTTTGTAAAAAGTTTTTGTGGAAATTTGTAAATATTTTTTAATTTCGGCCGCCGTCGCGAAATGCAGCATATTTTTCTTTTATTTTGAGCATAATATAATTCTGTATATTTGTCCGTGTCCTTTACTTGTCGTTTGTGGATAATGTGTCCCAAATGATATATTTTTAAGCTGATCGATCGCATGAGTTATTTTCCGTGTCAACATTTATTTCATTTCAACTGTCATAATGTCGCGAGAGACAAAAGAAAGAAAGAAAGGATCTCGTTGCCATGGCAACATTCAATTTGCAATAATGTTGGCCATCGTGCTTTTTGCAGTGTAAATACCAGCACTATATATATACATACATTTTTGACGGGGAGATATTTTAATACAAAAACTATATACACGAATAATCTATCTATACTTTTAAAAAATCTAATAATTTGCACTCTGTCTTTATTGATGAGTGTAAAACTTTACCTTATCTCTCATCATTCTCCTCCTACCCTTCTCCTTATATTTTTCGCCTTGTTCTTGTTCTTATTTTTGAAATCTGGACAAAACTTTACAATCTTTTGATATCTTCTTTTTATGTCTCCTCCACCACTTTGCGCAACAGAAAGTTGAAGAGGTAATTCAATATATAATAATAATTCTACTCTACTCTACTCATCAATCTATATAATCTATCTATCAATCAATCACAACTATAAAGATTACTTACTAATTTTTCTAACATCATCCATAGTATTTTATTTACTTACTTACTTACAACACTTGACAAACATGCATCGTACCACCGTGCTTGTATTCTAATGCATTGTATATAATTATAGAAAGGAAGAAGGTGCATGCTTTCTCCGTGATAATGATGGATAAATACATAACGGTGCATGTCGCATGTTAGTTGGTTTGCTTACCTGTTAAGTATTGTGCTGTCTCCGTCTTATTTATTGTTTCTGACAGCTTTTTTACACTTATGTATTCTGCCATCGGTTTGGTAATAGTATATTTCTGGATTGGATATTGATTGCTTATCTTCATCGACGTACTTCGACGTACTACCAATTCTAAATGTGATATATGTACAGATCTGTATCTATGTAACCATGGTTACCAGCAGTGATTCAATAAGATTGAACTGATCTGAATGAATGAATGTCAAAGTAAATTTGTATGTATGATTGCGTATCGGTAGTGAAGTGAACTGAATGCATAATCAGAATGAGAACAGAGCATCCACAATTTGGAAATATTGCATTGCTTGTGTGTGTGGGTGGGTGTAACCATGGATACCTTTCTTTGTGAAGTGCATACGTATTGTGTCATGCTCCTTAAATGTTGGGTTTAGATTGGTTGAACAATGTTTAAAAAATTCCATGTTGACATAAATAACAATTATTTGTTGGTATGTTTAGTTGATATTTTAACAACTCATTAATTAGAGACCCTCGTACTTATAGTTATTAACAGAAATATCTGTAGTTTTAGTTGTTGGTGACAGGAATGGAGGCATGCAATTTATTGCAGTTTAATTAGTAATTTAATTAACATTGTACCTAATTAATTAATATTTGATGTGCATGGTTGACTATATTTAGCAACTGGAGAATGACGTTGATGTGGTGAAGGATCGAGAAAAGACGATTTTGGACTACCAGGCCAAACTTCGGTCTGCAATCAACCCCAAGAATTTGAAGATGTATGTCACCGCTTTTCTCAAGTAAGTGGTGCTATAATTACTTAATAAATGATTATTGCGAATTGGAATTAATTAATTAATTACTTGATTAATTAATTGTAATTGTGTGCACAGCCGGAAAGACATAACTGGTCAGCTTGAGAAGAATCTAAAGATTGACACCCTTTTGTTGGCTGGAGCGAAAGGATCGTACGGTTCCACTGTCGGACATCTCCACACTTTGATGGACAAGCAGAAAACACAACTGCTTAAGATTGACGATGTTGGTGACGTGATGAATGAAGCGGTAAGTTATTAATTTTTGCAATAATAAATTTTGAAATAATCTGCAATTTTCTTGTTTTTGCAGCCGGAGAAAGTTGCGCAGAGTATTTTGCTCTTCTGCAAGGGTCAAGGGTTACTAACATCGGTGGCCATGCCTGGAATAGAACGACAACGGACTTGTTCGGGTGGTGAGCCTGATGGGTCACCCGCACAATTGCTGCGACAGAGAACCATGAGCATGGAGGAGTATGATAAGCCCAATATTCGCAGGCTCTCAATTACCACGATCCAGCAGAAAGAGTAGAAGAAAGATGCAGTTTTTTGGGGTGGTTATGAAAATGATGATAAGATAGATGATAAGATGGATAGATGATGATAAGAAGAAATAATATTATAAAAAAAGTTGTTGCTTCATTTTAAAATAATATTATTAGTTTTTTATTTATTTGATTGATTATTATTCTATACAAAAGTGCTATAAATCTAGTGCCGTAGCTTATCTTCATTGTTGTTGTTGACGTTATATAATAATATAAACAATTGATTGATTGATTCTGATGAAGATTTCTGCACATCAAGAAATCTATACCAACTAACCAATCAAGAAGAATAACCAACAATATAAGTGCATGAGCAGCTCTACAGCTATCTATAATCTATATTCAAATCTATTCACATGCATAAATACAGATATATATAATATCTTCCTACTATGGTGGTATGTATATGCATATATTATAATATTAATAATAATAATTAATTATATATCAATCAAATCAATCAAATCCATAGATTAATAAAAAGAAAGCTCGTAGTTTCATACATAATACACATACGTAAAATGAAGAAGAAATGTGAAAGAATCAAATTTTAGTCAAGTCAGCAGCTACAATAGAGATAGTTCTCATATACAGCTCATATTATTATTAGTAATTAATTAATTATTAATTAGTTCATTAGTTATTGCATAATCTGGAACAATTGGAACAAGATATTCTTCAAATTCAAACAAAATTGAAGTTTTTTGAAAGTTTGATTGAATTTTATATTTTTGTTCAATTGTGCAGAATAGTAAAAGTAAAAAGTAGCCATGCAATGCAGCAGACCAATGATTTGTTGCAGCAGCAAATCCTTAAATACAAAAATATATAATAATATTGTAATTGTTATGAGAGTAAATAAAATTAAAAATTAATAGAAATGATCATGATTGATTTCACACAGCCTCGGATGCAAATTTGCCTGAAAAAATATATGTTAGTTATTCTAGAGACACATTTATATACATACCTACATACAGAATATGAATATGAATGAATAATATGAATCAATCAATCAAAATCTTTGTTGTATTGTATTACAAAAAATGTAATAATTATACAAACCAAATCAACCAATTAATAAAAGAATGATAGTGCTCGTGTTACAGTCAAATATGATTTTCATTGTATAATATTATTACTGGTTTCCATGGTTACGCACAACAGAAATTAATGAATTGTTTAATTTACTTATGTAATTGCTATTATTTTTTAGCATGAAAAAACCATGTAAAATCCTTCGCCTCCTCATGCAATTAAAAAAGCCTTGTACGACGCCTCTTCTACAAGCCATGATGATGAAGGGAGAAAGAGAGAGAAGGCAGTCATGCAATTTTTCATGAACATGCGATGGATGTACCACGCTATGCTATGCTATATGCTTCCAAAAGTACCACGCCGGAGTGATTCGGGTAAAGTTCCCGTTTTCGGATAAACCCCGAAAACTGGGATCAGAATCATCGGTTTCATATTATTATTGACAAAATTCATGTCATGTGTATTACGGAATATTTTCTTGAGTTTCATTTCCATTCAATTCTATTCCAGAAAAGTGGTTGAACGGTTATTTAGCGTTGTTCTTCACGTAAATAATTCTAGGAAGGAAGGTTATGTAGGTTATCTGATCTGTGAATAATATAAAGGAAGGAATGGACACAGCCGGCCGCATGGTCACATTTTCATTGTTATTGATTGTCACCCACAAGAAAACAGGAAACCAAGCATAATGATGTCTTTGTGAACTGGTGGTGGTGTTTAAGGTATGTTCTTATCTTACAGTGTCCTTCCTTTCCTATGTAGTAACACAAACGATGCTGTACTTACTTTAAGTCAGGGCACCTTCGCCTCGCCTTGTATGTATTCCGCAATGGATTTCACACTTTGAGCCTTTGTGGGTCTAAATCCATTATATTCGATACAAGTACTGAATTGAATTGACCAGATTGTGCTTTGCTTTGAATGAGGCTTTATGTTTTCGTAAATTCTTCTTTTTAGAAAAATGTACAAGTACACGTTGAATGGTTGCTATTATTATTATTACTATTATTTCTGAATTGTTCGTAGGTGGGCCTTTTTGAGAGAGAGAATAACATAACACACCATACCACCGCCATCACCATCGTGTGAAGGGGACATGGTGATGATGTTTGTCGTCCTTCTGGTCACAGGGATTGGTTGGGTTGTCGGCTTAGCCCTGATTTGTGTGCTGCTTCGACAGGTAAAAAAATAAGAAAGAAAGCATTTTAAGAAGAAGAAGAAAGAGTGACATTTTTACTCGATTTTGTTTGCAATGTCTGACTGCGGGTTTAGCTAAACTTGTTCTTTTTTCTTTGTCACATTTTCTATTGTATTGAACATATGCACATGGATGGATGGACATTCATATAGCGTCTGCAAAAGCGAAAAGGCGTCCAAAAGCGTCAGACAAGAGAAGAAGAGGATCGGATTTCAATCGGATTATTTCATCCTTACTGCAACGCAGGTAGCGGACGGGAGCGAGTTTTATGGGGAACCTTGAAGTGTCTTCAAACCAGGTAAGGAAAAGTATAAAGCATAAAATAAAGTAAAGAAGGGACTTTTAAGAAGAAGTAGAAGAATGAGTTGTTGTGGATGTGGAAGCATTAGAGGTTCAGTTTAGGACAGGAGGGATTTATGACCCCAACTAAATTCTTACCCGTCCACGTTGCTATATGGTTACCATGGTTACTATTGTGTCCAGTCCAGTTTAGAAAGAAAGAAGAAGAAGCAGCAGCAGTTCTTCTTCTTCTTCTTTCTTAACTGCAATAGCATAATAGTAATAATAATAATAATAACTCTTAAAAAGAAGAAGAAATATGTATAAAATATAATATGTATGCTTTATGTTGATGTTGTAGGTACCCAAACGCTTGTTATATTGTGTACATTGGGGATACGGACGCCTCTCCTGAAGAGATTTTGAGCAAGACGAAATCTCACTTTAACATTGTGCTGCCTTATCCTGTGGAGTTTGTGTATTTACATAAGCGGAAATGGGTGGAGGCAGCTTCCTATCCTTCCTGCTGCAGTGTCTTGGGACAGAGTTTGGGATCAATTTATCTCGGATTTGAAGCATTGTTCAAATTTGTTCCTGGTAATAAAATAAGATGATTTATGATTTATGATGACGTTGCTATGGCAACAATAGAAAAGGAATTTAAGGTGACGATTCACGACGCCTTCTTACTCTTTTTTGTATTGTAGATGTTTACATTGACACCTCCGACTCCACATTTACCCTTCCACTCTTCAAATACTTTGGACAGTGCCGGGTTGGCTGCTACGTTCAGAATCCACTCGTCACAAGTGACATGTTGCATCGCATTTCGTCCCTGACTTATCCACGTCGCCAAGGAAATTTCCCCTCGCCTTATTCGCCAAGAGCGTTGCTGCGATTAGGGAGGAATAAGATGTATGCAAAAGTGTATGGTTGGGCGGGAAGGAGAAGCGATATTGTGATGGTAAATTCAAGTTGGACTGAAGAACATGTTAATGCAATTTGGGGGTGCCCTTCTAAAACGTATCGGGTTTTCCCGCCTTGTGGGACGGAGGACTTTAAGGGAATGGAGAGATTGGAAGAGGAGGAGGAGGAAGATGAGGAGGGTGAAGGGGCCTTAATTCGGATTGTAGCAATTGGCCAATTTCGACCAGAGAAGGATCATCCCCTTCTAATTCGCACGGTTTATCAACTTCGCGAAATTTTGCAGGAGAAGGAATGGAATAGAGTGTGTTTGGTGGTGATTGGAAGTTGCCGGGATAAGAGTGACCTTGCAAGGGTGAAGGATATGGAGGATTTATGCAAACATTTGTCGGTAGAGGATAATGTGCAGTTTAGAATTGATATTTCGCACGATGAGTTGAAGGAGGAATTGGCGAAAGGGTTGGTGGGGCTGCATGCGGGGTGGAATGAGCAGTTTGGGATAGGTTTGTGCAAATTATTTTGCGAAATGTGCAAAAATTTACATTGTGTATTTTTTTAGGGATAGTGGAAAGCATGGCGGCTGGATTAATTGTCATAGCAAATCGGTCAGGTGGACCCATGATGGATATCGTGATGGAGTATGACGGCGCAAGAAATGGATTTTTGGCGACGGATGAAACTGATTATGCCGAATGGATTCGGAGAATAATTCAAATGACGCCGGAATGTCGAAATACTATTAGAAGTCATGCAATTGCTTCCGTGGATCGGTTTTCGGATCGGCAATTTAATAAAGCTTTTTTGGAAGCGGTGCAATCACTATTTCGCTAACCTTTACTTTTAAAAATTATGTTTTTTATATGAATAATAAATGAGCACAATTATTATACAAGATTATTACAATTGATGCACGTCCCTTTTAATAATTTGGTGGTGTTTTGTTATTTGCTGGCTGAGAACGCGTTGTTAAGGTCGTTTAATAATAATGAAATCATAAATGGTGGTGGCAGAATGGTATGGTAAGAAGGGTAGTGGTACTTAATAATAGTTGGTGTTAACACATCCAGCCAAAGTACTTTGAATCCTCCTCTTTTCCTTCAAGGCACCACCACCAAGAACTTGGTGGTGGTGTACTACCTGTTTAAGTTTAAAGCATTATTATCCTCCAGCCTCCATAAACGGATTAATAATAACGAGTTCCATTGCATTGAATTGTATATGTATTGCAGTGCTATGCTGTGCTATATCCAGTAAGGTAAGTTAAGTGAGTGAGTAGGATTATCATTTATATTATCATCCCTTAAACTGTTGCAGTCCTTTTTCCTCTTAAGATTTCATACACTCATTATTACAACAAAATATATAATAAGTAATGACTTAGATTCCTCGTGGGTCTCCAGCTGCGTGGAAGTTTAGTTGAGTTAAACTGCTTATCATTCTTCTTCTCTTGAGATGAGACTTCTTGTGCAGGAATAAGTATAATTATTATTAGTATACAGTAATAGTAATAATCATATGTGGATGACTTCTGGAATTGATTTTCTGCATGCATGCAACAATCTGTCGCGTATCTGTATAATTTCTTAAACGATCTTTTCGTTGCACATGCAACAATTGCATGGAATTGAATTTTTCAGATTCTTAATTTCATAGATCAAACTAATCATATAACCAAACCACATTCGCACTCGAGTTCATTTAAAATATCTTCATTTTGAGGGAAGTATTTTTGTTCTCTATTAACGTTTTAACATCACTGCAAAATGGATGGAAAATCTGTTGGTAATAAACATCAATAAAAATGGAAAGCAATCTTAGAATGTTAAGTTGATAATTTACTGTTTTATTCAACTTTTCTGTTGAAAACAAATGTGAAATCATTATAGTTTGTTAATTATAATGTGGATAACTTCTGGAATTGATTTTCTGGATAAATTTGTCGCTTATTTCTTCCTTGATTTGGATACAGAATAAAAAAAATAATAAGTAAAGAAAGAAATAATAATAAAATTTGTTAAAAAAACTAAAATATGAAATTTTGTGGAGAATCATTGAATCATGATGATCTGAGAAGATGAGCATGAGACTTGAACCGGCTTTGGTTGGGCTGTGTGAAAGGATTATAAGTAGTTACTAGTTTATAGGTTGGTTGAGATTTGAATGCTCTTTCAGTTGTGTCTCTCTTTGTCCGTCTCAAGTGGAGAGAAGTTTGTGGGTTGTGGAAGCCAAAAGTTAAGAAATAAAATGGAAACAAAAGTTGGTAAGCTGAAGCAAGCAGAGTTGGTTCAGAATAAGGAGAGAAGGAATCTGGTGAATCTGGTCATAAATAAGATTTGTGTGCATGCATGCCTATATACCTGAAAAGAAGAAGGAGACGAAGAGAAAGAAAGAGTTATGACAATAAGACAAGATATGTTCTCCTCATGTAATAATAAATGGTCAAAAGAACAAGTGCCTACAAATGTTGACAAGAAAAAGAAGAAGCAAGAAAGATCATGTTTAAATCCAAGAATAATAATAATAATAATAATTATAGTTTATTGTAATGTTGGAGAAGGAGAGGAGCGAAATATCTTATTTGCTTAATAAGAAATAAAAAAAGAAAGCATGGCAGATGGATGGATAAGTTGGACACCTTATCTTATCATTTTTCATAATTTGCACAGAAAATGGAGTGACTGACTGACTTTTGAATCCGAGAAATGAATGTGCTTATTTGATTTGATATTGAGTTGAGGTGAGGAGGCGACGTTGGGTAGGGTTTTGAGTGGTTGGTTGATGCTGTTAAACTACCCCAGGGTGAATTCTGACAGGTATAATATATACAAAATAATAATAATAATATAAGTATGGATTCCATGGTTTCTTTCTTGGGTGGAGGTTAGGTTAGGAGGATATACAGGTAAAGGAATCCCAGGAAAATCTAATCCCATCCAAAATACACAGGTAAGTAAGGATGGTAGGATTTTTACCTGGCCAAACCATTCAACAGGTAGACATGCTGGTTGGTTGAAATACATAAGACATCCAAAGAAGAAGTGGTGGTGCCTCTCTCAGCAGCAAAAGGTGGTTTGGATGCATAGCTCAGCTCTGTTCTGTTCATTTATAAGGTAAGAAGATGAGGATGGAATGGATAATCCTTAAAAGAAGGGCTTATAATAAAGTACATGCCATGCGGGTTTTTGGTTTGCTTGCTTATTTCATTTTATATTTTATGTATACTGCTTGCTTTGCTACATCCACTCGACTCCACTCCACGGGACTCTTTTAACCAGTTTGGTTGTTGTCCATTGTTACCTGTCTGCCGTGTTGTTGGATATGTTGCTGTGCTTCAAGAAAGAAGAAAGATGTAATGTGTATGATGTGTACCTGGTTGGGTTGGTAAATCTCCTTATACCTTCTTTCTTGGATAGGATGACGGTGGTGGTGTGGTCTGTGCAGCATTCCTTCGTTTTTATTATGCTTTCTTTGCTTACTTACAACAATCCTCCGGAGGGGTACATATGAAATGAATGTATAAGACATCCAAAGAAGAAACCATCCAACTCAACCTAACCGTAGGTATACAACAATCAACAAACAGTTTCATTCCATAGCTGCACCCGGCCACACCGCTATGCACGACATTCTTATTCGAATACATAAGAATAGCAGGATTTACTTAATTTGCCGGTGTGGGTGCCAAAAGTATTCAAATTGATTGATTGATAATTGATGGACACTACAAAGAAAAGAGAGCTTATCAACATTTTGGTGTTTGTTCAAGCATGGTGGTGGTAGTGATGGAGGTGCATGCATGGGAAATTTGGCATTCCTGGTGAAAGTGGAAGATAAGTGAAAGAAATTAATCAAGTGGTAATATTAACTATAATTATGGAACATGCATTAAAACATTTGCATCCTCCTTCTCTGCACATGTGCCAATAAGTGAAGTGAAATGAAGTGAACAAAATGCGTGAAAGTTGATGCATGAGCTTTTGTTTGAGTAAGGAAGGGAGGAAATATAGGATAAGGAAGTATTGAATTAGTTGTAATAATAGAGCGAAAGTGGGGGTGGTAGTGGTAGTTAAGTGAAGTGAGTGCTGGAAGTTGGGATGGAATAAAAGGTCGCCGCATAAAGTGACGATGATGATGACTGACGACACAACAGGAAGAACATTGCTCATCAAGTGACACAATGGTGTACCGCATGGGCGTATCAATCCGTTATGCAATCTATTTGGTCACGTGCTGCACCCTGCTCAATGTGGGGGAGAGTAAAGTGGTGGTCCGGGACCGGAGGGGTGGTGGGATGCCCGGGTCCCGTTCGGTGGATATGCGGGTGGAATTCTCGGTTGAAGAGGGCGTCCCAGTGGGAACATTTGTGGGTCGGATTCCCACAAAAGCTGGCTTCACATACAGATTCAATGAATATTTGGAGTACTTTATGATCAACAGTACTTCCGGTGAGGTTCGAACAAGGAAGGAAATTGATCGGGAATCTCTGCAAAATGGGCAGTTTGACATTGTCGTGTTATCCAGTCAACCCACTTATCCAATCGAAGTGCGGATATTCATAAAAGATGTGAATGACTGTTCTCCCACATTTCCGGAAGCGGAGGTTGCAGTGACATTTCCAGAATCTGCAATTGCAGGAACCCGGGTTTTCCTGGATACAGCGGAAGATGAAGATTCTCCTTCAAATGGGGTTCATACCGGGTATAAGATTGTGGATGGGAATGAAGATGGTCACTTCCGGTTGGTTGTGACCACAAATCCGAGTGGAGAAGCACCCTTCTTGCATTTAGAGACTACTGGAAAACTGAATAGAGAAACAAAACCGGGGTATAGACTCAACATTTCCGCACAGGATGACGGGATCCCTCCCCGATTCGGGTATCTCGGTGTGAATGTGTCAATAAACGATGTGAATGATTGTCAACCCATCTTTGGTCAAGGAAAATATTATGCTTCATTGAATGAAAGTGTGCAAACTGGAACTGCCGTGTTAACCGTGTCAGCCACGGATGCGGATGAAGGTGAAAATGCCCGTATTTCTTACTACCTCTCCGAAACGGAGGAACAGTTTAGTATCGAGGCGGAAACGGGTATTATCCGGACTGCAATGGAACCATTGAATTGTCCCAAGAATTGTGCTTCTCAAGGTGTTATCAAGAGTTGCCCGAAAAGTTGCGTGTTCACGGTTTATGCCAGAGATCATGGCACCCCGAGACAAGATGGGAGGACTTATGTGACGGTAACGTTGGTGGAATCGAATCATCCTCCCGTTATAAAATTCCGTTACTTCCCACCCACCGCGAGCACGGCGAATGTGTTAGAATCCGCGCAAAATGCGAGTGTCGTGGCTGCAATTTCTGTTATCGACATGGATGAAGGATTAAATGGAGAAACGGTGGTGGAAATTGTGGAGGGGAATGAGCTTAAGAATTTCATCCTGGAATCCTCCGCAACTTTTCAACTCGTGAGGACAAATGGGATGTTGGACAGGGAAAAAGTGCCGTTTTACAATTTGACGATAACTGCGAGAGACAGTGGTGACCCGCCGTGTAGTTCTACTGCGTTTTTAATAATTGAAGTGAATAATGATCAAGATGCTGAGATTTCTTTTGCAAAAACGGAATATTCTGCAGTGCTGAGGGAATCTGTGGCGATTGGGAGTTATGTGGAGAGCATTACAGCGACGGGAGAGATACAGCAACAGCAAAATAATAAGAAGTCATCATCCCAGGTGATTATTTACTCAATTGTTTCCGGAAATGAGAATCAGTGGTTCAGTATTGATGGGAGGACGGGGCTGTTGACGACGAGAGATCATTTGGATAGAGAGCAGCAGGGAAGTGTGAGACTTAAGATAAGCGCAAGGGATGGAGGACCTTATCCGAAGTATGCTTATGCCCAGATTAAGATAACTATACTGGACGAGAATGATGAAACCCCGAAATTTCGGGAGGAGATGGTGGAAGTTGGGTTGGCGGAGGATGTCCCAGTGGGAACGGAGGTGGCGGTGATGAATGCTGTTGATCATGATCAAGGGACGAATGGGACAATTACTTATCTTCTGAGTTATCAAACGGAGCAAGCTTATCCGGGTCAGTTTATGATTGATGGGAGCAGTGGAAAGATTACGATAAGGAGTGGGCTGGATAGGGAGGAAGTGGGGAGTTATGATATCGTTGTGATTGCTAAGGATCATGGTAACCCGGCCTTATCATCCAGTGCGGTGGTGCATTTGGAAGTTAAAGATGTGAATGATAACGCACCGACTTTTTACCCGCTGGAATATTATTTTGTGCTCCGGATGGATGGTTTAGAACAACAAGTAGTGGGTAGTAATAGTGTGGTGGGTCAAGTGATGGCGAAAGATCTGGATGCGGGTATTAATGGGAAAGTGATGTACAAGTTGGTGTCTGCCAACCCGGTTTTTGAAGTAGATGGGAAAACGGGTAATATTTTGGTGAAAGGGACAAGTAGTTTGAAGAAGGGAGGGTCATTCCAACTGCAAATTACTGCAGTGGATGGGGCAGGGAAAGTTAGTGAGAATGATGCAATGGTCAATATTCTGGTTGAAAAAGAAGGACAAGGACAAGGACAAGAACTCCGTTTCCGGTTTTCTCAAGAATCCTACACTTTCTCACTTCCGGAAGATTTTGGTGTCAAACGAACCGGAAATGGAAGAGAAGTTGGGAGAGTGGTCACACTTGGAGAAAATAACAACGGAGAAGTTAAATACACAATTACAAATGGAGATGAACACGGTGATTTTAGCATTGATCAGAAAACGGGGGTTATCATGTCGACCAAATTACTGGACAGGGAGGTCAAGGGGAATTACAGTGTGACCATATTTTCTCAAAAAGGAGGAGGACAATACGCTTCTTGCACTGTGCTTATCAATTTAACTGATCTAAATGACCAAATCCCGACCTGGGATTATTCGCAGAGTGAAGTAAATATCAAGAAAAATGCGGCAATCGGAGAGGAAATTGTGGTTATCAGAGCAACAGATGGGGATGAAGGGATCAATGCTAAACTGATTTATAGCTTATCTTCAAATCCACTCGGCCTATTCTCCATTAACCCTTCAAACGGGTTGCTCACGTTGGAAAAGTCTTTACGCAATGTTAACAACATGACTGAGGTGGTGGTGGAAGTGATGGCGACAGATTGTGGTGGTGAGAATGATAAGGCCTTATTTTCCAAGAGAAGCTTTCTCCTCCACTTGATCGCAGTGAACCAGCATTCCCCCGTGTTTGAGCATTTCTCTTATGAAACATCCTTGTTAGAATCGACACCGGTTAATACCCGCTTTTTTGTGGTGAAAGCAACCGACAAAGATTTTGGTGGGGGTGACATCAGTTATGAAATATTGGAGGGGAATAAAGATGAGAAATTTGGGATTTTTCCGGATGGAACACTTTTCATTAAGTCACACCTGGACAGGGAAGAAGTCGACTATTTCTCGCTTTCAATCATGGCGAAAGACAATAATGGACGCTCCTCAAGCACAACGTTTGTAATTCATGTCATTGATGAGAATGATATCGCCCCGAAATTCAGTAATGCAACGTTTACTTTTTCCATACCGGAAAATGAACCCGGAGAAAGTTATGTGGGTAAAGTTGTCGCAATGGATGGCGACATGGGGCGAAATGCGGAGTTATCCTTCCATTTTACGGGAGGTGGAGAAGGACACCAGGATTTTTATATTGATGGAAAAACCGGATTTATTAAAACGTTGCGCCCATTCGATCGAGAACAACTTGTCCAGGGACAGGGTCATAGTTCAATCACGTTGGAAGTTAGTGTGGAGGATAATGGAGTGATAAGGCTGAAAGATAGGGCGCAGGTTATCATCACCATCACGGATGTGAACGATGTGACCCCGAAATTTGGGAGGGAAGTTTATAATGTGCAAATTTCTGAAGATTCGCCAATTGGGGCGCCTGTCGTGCGAGTTGTGGCGACGGATGCGGATGAAGGATTGAATGGAGAGTTGTTGTATTCGATTGTGGAAGGGAATGAGATGGACAAGTTTCAAATTGAGGGGGCAACCGGGCATATTTCGTTGAAGGAGGGGTTGGATAGAGAAAGTAAGGGGACTTATGGACTGGTGGTGATGGTGCAGGATATGGGAGAGGAAAAAGTGTTGAGGTCAAGGGCGAATGTGAGTGTGGCCGTGTTGGATGCGAATGATTGTGCGCCCCAGTTCCAGTCTGAGGTTGTTAGGTGAGATTTAGAATTAGTGATAATAATAATAATAATAATTGTAATTATATTAATAATAATACAGGATGAATGATGGGATTCTTCTCAATAACAAACTGGAGCTAATTGAAACTACCCCGGTTAACACGGAACTGATCCAGTTTAACGCAACTGATTCGGATTTAGGACAAAATGGGCAACTTTCCTATTCTTTAACGGGAGGAAATAGACACGACACTTTCCGCATTCAACCAAAAACTGGAATTCTTTATTTAAACAAAGGGCTGGACTATGAAAAAGTGACCTCGTACAGTTTAACCATCACTGTGACCGATTTTGGAAGACCACGACTCTCCACTTCGATGGAGCTGAATATCCAAGTGTTGGATTGGAATGATTGTGCCCCACAATTCCCATCGACTTCAATTGTGCGACAAATCCAGGAGGGGATTTCGTTGAAGTCGCCAATTGTGACGGTTACAGCGGAAGATGCGGATTCTGGGGAGAATGGGAGGATTCGGTATTCCATTAAGCATCAGTCACCAAAAGGGAATCATTTTGGGATTGATGCAAGCACGGGAACAATCCATACGTTGATGCAGATCGATAGGGAATTTGCGGATACGTTTAGACTAACGATTGTGGGGGAGGATCAAGCAGTTCCGGTGGAAAGGAGGTTGTCATCCGAGAAGTTGGTGACGGTCATTGTGGAAGATGTGAATGATTGTGAGCCCAGGTGAGAACTTTCTCCGGTTTTTTTAATAATAATAATTAGAATAATTAGAATTATATAATAATAGTAAATATGGCATAAAATGATGCATTAATTGAAGCGAAACTTTTCTTTTGATGTATAAGAGGGAGGAGTGGGTGGGTGGGGCAAAATGAAATGCTCATTTTTTACGGAAAAAAAAGACACAAGTGCACACATTTAATAATGATGATAATCCAACCAAGTGTTATTTACAATGTAATCTCTCTACAAGTTATGAGTCTAGACAGAAAAATGTTGCAAATAATAATAACAAGAATAATTGTATTTTGCATAAAATTTTGCACATATTTTACCTTGTTGCTTGCTTTTTCCACCATACCATACCACCACCACCAACATGATTTATAACCATTTTTTCTTATTTCTTTTTTTGCAGGTTCACATGTTTAAATGCTGCCCTGCTTCGGGCGAATTCCTCCGCCATGAGTGAAATTATGGTAATTAGTGCAACGGATTTGGACTCTGATTCGAATGGAGTAGTGACCTATGATGTGATAAGTGGTGACACGAATTTATTTGAGCTGAACCGAATTACGGGCTCCCTTAAAGTGAAGAGGCGGGTGAGCAGTGTTCAACCACGGTATCAACTCACGATAAGAGCGACAGATGAAGCGATCCAGTCTCAGAGAAAGTATGCGGATTTGTTGGTGTTGATTTTGGGTGTGTCATCGGAGGAAGAAAGTGGTGGTGGTGGTGGTGTGACCTTTGATAAGGAATCGTATGCAGGCTCAATTTCGGAAAATGAGCCGGTTGGTTCGTCCATTTTGACGGTGACAGCAACTACTTCAGAAAAAGGAGGTGACGGTGGTGGGAGTGATGTGGAGTATTACATAACGAATATCACCTCCGCGAATGATGGAAGGATGCAAAATAGGTTGTTTGACGTTGACGTGAAACGTGGGATTGTTTCGACAGGTGCAATTTTGGATAGAGAAATGGGAGTAGGGATTTTCCAGGTGGAAATTTATGCCACGATGGTCACTGCCCGAGGACTTTATACGGCCAAGACGCAGGTATGTACATACATAATAGACAAATTTTGCATTATTTTTATAACTATTATTATGCATCCCTTATTTTATGAATATTTAACCCGGGCATTACAGTCGTCCGATCCGAATTTAACAAGCATTTAATTAAATTTCTTTTGCCATGTATGAACGAACGTGTTTTCCATCACTTTGAGATCATTATTTTCAAAAAAAGTGTATCGGTTAAGTAGAATGGCGATTTGTTCCAGGAGCCATATACAGAATAATGCAATACCATTTTATGCCAGTGGCAGCCATCTCCCCCATAAAATATTATTATTTATTTTTTATATATTTTATTTTATTATACGTGCGTCTGTTGAAGCGGTGAGGGTTAGTTGCACCACACCGGTTGAGGACAGCATCTCTCGCTTCATTTGAATGTTGTCGTATAATAAGATATTCATATGCAGGGTTCAAGAGAGGAGACCAGGTTATTGTGGTTGTTGGTTTGAATAGCGTCATGCAGCGTTACCAACCAACCACTTTACAATTTCACCTTTTTTGATTTATAAACGATTGAGAAATTTTTCCGGTTATGTAAGTTTTCTGCTCTGCAGGATACCACCATCCATCCATGGGTCTCGGCTCAAGTGTGTGTGTACATATGTGTAATAAGTTGGCAACTTATTCGTATGACATCAACTTCCGTTCAATTCCATTTCATTTCCAAACACCCTTCTTTAATTAAAAGACGAATAAGCACACCATTTATTTCTCTTTATAAATAGTTCCCCTCCATTTCATTAACATGGTATGAATTATATCTGGATGGATGGATAATTGGCATGGGTGACTAATTAAGGTTTGGTTGCTAATATGTGTATAATTGACTGACTGGTCATGTTGTGTTGTTGCGTTGCACTGGAATATCGTCATGATGAGATCTTATGGCTTCGTCTGTCTGAGTAATCTTTCTCTTTGGTGGGTGAGATAAGGTAAAAGCATAAGCAAAGAGACCTGGTGGTGGTGGTGGTGGTTAAGTTATATGTATTGTGTTATTATTACAGATTACAGCATATAATAAAATGAGACAGACATTTTGTTAGTGGAGGAAGGAATGAAGTAAAGGTTTGCTCCCTGAATAATGGTGGTGGCAGTGCATTTGAAATGAATGATAAGGTTTTGTGAGCACTTCTTGAGACATAATTTATTGGAAGGATAATAAAAGATGAGGCAGGAGACATCACTTCAATTTGAGCATGGAAGCAGCATGGTTGGTGGTGGTGGTGGTTCCTTATTTCCAAGATCGCTCCGGTTAAGAAGAAGTAGAGTCGTGTCCCTTATCGAGATGAAGGATAAGCAAGCCAGCTTTCTTTCCATGAGTTGTTATTCCCTTAATTGTTCTGAAGGCCAAGTCAAGTCAGGGCAGATGAGAGTTTACCTTGATTTTTCGTCTTTGGCGTTGGATAATGGTTTCCGACCCTGCATGTGGTCTGGTCTGGTCTGGTAAGGAAATGGAAAAAGGCCAGAAATAGCAAAACAAGAGATGATGTTGTGATGTTTTAGTGTATCTCTCTTCTTCTCTAGCTTTTGATGATGATGGAAAGTATAAGTAAGTGCTATTACATCATGCTGCTCTTACAACAACTCTTCTTCTGATCTCCTGGGATGGCAGGCAGGCAGGCAGGGTACACAACAGGTTACATGGGCAGGCTTCTTTGCGGGTAGTCTGCAAGAGACGATTGCTTCGTTGTTGTTAAATCTGACTGAATCTATATTCTTTATGATGACGATCGTCTTCATCGTCGTCATGGAGACGAAGATGATGATGATGACTTGGCAGAACCAGAAGAAACATACAAATGTATAAATGGTTTGAATTCAAGTAGGGAAATGTGCATGGTGAGCGAGCTTGGATTGGATTGGATTAAGGATTAGGAAGATTATATTTGGATTAAAAGTGCGGAAAATGAATTTGCAGAGAGTGTGTGTAGTACAGTGCATAATGATTTCATTGCATTGCACAGAAGATGAAATGAAATGGGTTTGATTGTCATCATCATCATCATTGAATTTAGGGTATCCAGTTCAGTCTAAATTAGATGGGCACGCACTACACAATAATCATTTCGTGGTTGGTTTGTGTGTGGTGTGGAAGAATGGAAAGTAAAGAACAGAACACAACCCTTCCTTCCTTATTACTCAGTCTCATCTCATTCATTGTCAATACTGATGATGATGATGATGGGAATGCAACAACAAGTGGTTGGATTGCATGGAGCCAAAAATCCCACTTAAAGAGAGAGGAGAGAGAGATTCAGTCAGGTTTAGTGTATTTATTGTGCATTGATGATAGAACAGAATAGAAGAAGAAAGGGTTGAAGTGCTATGGTAGGTGTGCATGTTGTAAGAGAAGGTGAGATGAGACAGGTGGGGAAAATAAGAAGAAGAGTGAGTGCAGCAGGTTGTTGTTGTTGGTGATTCTACAGAATTCTACTACCTTCATCCTGGACTGGATGGTGGTGATGATGATGATGACGATGACGATGGCCCTTGTGAAGAGTTGTTGTTGGCAGTGTTGGATGGGAGGCAGAATAAGAAGGAGTTGTTGGTCTGGTCGAAATCCAATCCAACTGCACATCATGAACATATAGGTGTACAACACACGTTTTAAAGAACAAGAGGTTCTTCATTTTCATCTTCATCTTGTGGATGGCATGGAATGGCAGTTCAAGGACCAAATCTTGTTCTTCTTCTTCTTAAAGAGAGAGAGACTCCAACTGAGCTTTGCACCCCGCTGATGCCTTTTTCGTTTACAAACTTGACTGCTTTCCTACCTTCATCATCATCATCATCATATTTCTGTACAGGTAAAGAAGAAGAAGAAGAAAGGTGGTTGGTTGGTTGGATTGTGTGTACCTCTCAAATCTCTTACTTCTTCTTCAAAAAGGATAGGAAGATGACGATGGAGGAGTAGTGTGAGAAGTGGGCATGCATTCCTTTCCTTTTTTGTTGCATCATAGTATGCATATGTATATTCTTTTACTTACCTGGTCTGAATTACTATAAGGAAAGGGAAGGTAAATAGGTAAAGGGCAGACAGGACAGGGATGGATAGGGTCCTTATTCAGCCCCATATGTATATTCACGTTCGTTGTTTAAAATCCAAGCAAGGCTAAGGCAAGTGTATTACGTAATACATGATATCGTCGAGTCCAGGGCACGACGGGACCCTTAAAACTTAAGTCCATCCAGAAATCTGTGTGTGTGTACCTGTTCCATTTCATTTTTTCATGAGAGAGATGAGATAAGGAATATAAGGATGAGTTTTGAGGAGACATGATGATGATGACTTGGAAGACATGGACAATCTTCTTTTTTTTTCATTTCTGTTCTGTGCTTGGAATAGAAAATCAGATCGTTGTGACAGATTACGCCTGTCATCAAAACAAACAGTTCCGAATTTCGGTCTGGTTGTTATTTTATTATGTTGAACACTTTTTACATTTAGTTTACAAGCAAAGCAAACCCATGCCACCAACCCATACCACCTGTTGACCTGAGAGAACATGTATTCATATTATTATTATAATAATAATAATTCTAAATGCATTCAATTCAAGTACATACAGCTTGTTTGAAACTTGTCCTTATAATTCCAAGTACCCACACCACAACCACACACGGTGCAATGGAATGGGATGGAGGATGGATTACGAGAATTTGTGTGTGTGGCATTTTTGTCGTTACTATTGTCATCCTCTTTCTTCTAATTAGTGTGCATGTCATTTTATTTTATGATTATTTTACATAATTTAGAAAAGATAACAACTCGATATCCTCAAATTAAATGAAGAACTATGACAATGTAAGATGATGATGATTATTTTATTAAATAAAGTGCAACTTTCTTGCACTGCATAGCATAGGATTATTGTTCGTGCAGTCCAGTGCAGTGTGGTAGTGAAAGCAAAATAATACAAATGTATACATATGGGTCGCTAATAAGTGGTTGGTAGTAGTTGTTATGATATGAATGATATATGCAGTAAGAACAAAAGACCGCAGATTAATAATAGTAGTAGTGGTTTTTGGTTTGATGCAAAGATTATTGACGTGTGTAGTGTAGGAGTTGTTATTTGATGGCTGGCGTGATTGAAAATGAAATGAAAAGCTGAGCAAATTACGTATTAAGGGACAGTCAAAGAAGAACAGGCAGTACTTAGATATTACGATGCAGGCCCTTATTGCTATACAGATGCATACATGGTGTGTACTTGTACTTGGTGTAGAATTGGTTCCATAATTTTTCATGAGTTTGAGTTTCTCAATAATTTATGCTTGTCATGAAAGGGTGGTGGTTTGGTTTGGTTGAGGATTTTCTTCCCGTAGTATTTCAAAGTTGTTGTTGCAGTCTACCGGGATGTAATAAAAGTGTATGTAGGTATACGTAAAAGTATATATGTTGTTGAAACCGTGTGTGGATTCACGGCGGTCAAGATCTTATGGTCGTTTTTACATGGGTACATATGCACATCTTCTTCTTCTTGTTCAATCCAATCCAGTGGGAAGATGCGGATAAGATATCTAGATACACCAATAACAAAACTTAGTGTAGGCAACAATCAAATCAAAGGGAAGGTGGTGTGGTTTGGTGTGCAATGCATGGACCGTGGTGATGATATTATGCATATTATGGTTTTTGGGTAGAGGTAAGGATACTTAAACCCGTTCACACAAAATATAATATAATAAACTGCAGAAATGCAGGGTGAACTAATACCGCACGCACTTAAATTCTTGAATTCTTGAATTTTTAAATTCTTAAATTCTTAAATTCTTAAATTCTTAAATGCTTAAATGCTTAAATTCTGAATTTTGAGATGTGTCTCACGTTACCCCAGATGTGTCTCACGTTACCCCAGATGTGTCTCACGTTACCCCAGATGTGTCTCACGTTGCCCCAAAATTTTTTTTAAACTTTTAAAAACTTTTAAAAATTTTTTCAAAATTTCGAAAAATTCAAAATTTTGAAAAAAATTTTCAAAATTTGGGAGGATGTTCCCTTAGACCCTAGAATGCTTATGCAAAAAACCGCATGTCGAAATTCGAAACCGTTCTTGAGTTATAGTGCCCGCGGACAGACGGACGGACAGACGGACAGACTAACTAACTAACTAACTGATCGCATGTAATACCTTGCGGTATTAAATAATGTAAGTAAGTAATAGAAGGTAAAAAAACTATTCATTTTGGCCTGACACAGAAAAAGGTATTCAGCCGTGTGGTGGTGTGGTTTGGTGATAATAATGTGTGTGTACCATAGTTATTAGATGGGTGAGCTTTCATTCCAGTCCAATGCAGTGATAGAGCGACGACGCTTATACATACATATTGTATACCGCACTTGTTGTTGTTGATACCAACTTAAAACTTGTTTCACAAGATTCCTCCTGATCATTGTATACATATATCCTTCCTTATGCAAGTTATAAAGCTTAAGTGAAGTTAAGGCCATATCGGCACGGATGCCAATTTGTGAACTTTGTTACCTCCGCTCCTCGTGTACTGCCACATTTATCATAAACGCATCTCTTTCTCTCCACAATAAGCATGCATAGCTAAAACTTTCAACTTAACTTATCTAAAAGTCGTATAATATGTATGCAAAAGAAAGGAGGCATCCGGTCAGTCTTCTCATCTGGTTATGTTAGTGAGTGAGCTTTTATGTTGAATGCTTATTAACCCTGCACATGATGATCGTGCTAACTAACGAATCCGGTAAATCAGGGGTGATTCCCAGGCTGTCCAGTCCAGTATCAAACCAAGAAATGTTCCCACTGAGATTTCAAGCAGGTTCCTCTACTGCTAGTTAGTTAAGCTAATCCCCAATGTCACACCACACACACCAGTTGGTTATGTAGTTATTCGGATTAGTATAGAAGTATAATTCCATTTTAATAAATGAGACTAATTAATTAATGAGAAATTTCTTTGATATTCTCGAATATCACAAGTGTTCTTTGCCGGCTTGCTATCCTTACTTGCACCCAACGACATAATATTCCTCCCCTTTAATGACATTTTCTTATTATGACGCAATATGTATAAGCTAAACCTTTAAGAGATGAGATGGGCTGACACTGACTCGATCTCCAGACGAAATATCATGTCATGATGAGCAGTCGTCATATTATTATGTGAATGACGGTTAAGTTAAAGTTAAGCGTAAACGGTTCGTGGATGAATTTTAAATGAAAATTCTTTCCTTATACCCTTTTGTACCTTGTTCATTTTTGAACAAGGTCCAGTCCAAGAATTGAACTGAGTTGAACTGAGGTACACAACACACCCTGCCTGATTACGGACCCCTATGGTGATAACATTGGATGGACTTTTTATGTATAAGTACATCTTCTGTCTCTTGAGATGGACTGGACTGATTATATTTATATTTATTCCCCTTCGTCTCCTAATCCTCTCTCTCTTCTCGGTTCGATTATTATAATAATATTTGTGATATGAGTGACCATTTTGAATAATAAATAAATGTGGTGATGATGATGATGGTGGTGGTAAAATAAGGGATGCATAATAAAATGGAATTTGCAGATATAATGAGAAGGTTGATAATAATAACAATGCATTAATTAATTAATGATTGATTATTGCAGGTGAAAGTGACCGTCCTGGATTTAAATGATAGTCCCCCCGTCTGGCCACAAAGTGAAGGTATCGATCTAACAGTTTCTGAAAATGCTCCCGTCGGTCAAGAAATTGCGACACTGCATGCAACGGATGAAGACATTACGGGAAAAGTGTCCTATTCCATTGTCAAAGGGGACGAAGGGAAGTTCCTACTGGACTCGAAATCAGGTGTGCTCAAAATTATTGACACGTTAGATCGAGAAATGCAGGAAGAATGGAAACTTGTCGTGAGGGCGAATGATGGCGAACAGAGTGCGGATACAACAGTCAGGATAATGGTAAGTTGTTGCAAAACATTGCACAAATTTGCATATTTTGCAAGGTTTTTTGCAAATTTCAGGTAATGGATACAAATGACAATCCCCCGTCATGGGACAAGTCTGCGTATTCGTTTGACGTGGAGGAGGATGCCGCTGTGGGTCACGTGGTGGGTAGTTTGGTCGCGGTGGATTTGGATAAGGGTGTGAATGGGAGGGTGACTTATTCGATTTTGTCGGGGTGGGGAGATGACATCTTTTCCCTGAATCCGAATACGGGTGTTTTTGTGCTCAATGGGAAACTGGATTATGAAAATGTACAGCATTACATTTTTGTGGTGCAAGCGCAAGATACCGGAGTTCCGAGTTTGTCCAGTACGACGACGGTTTATTTGAATGTGATGGATCTCAATGATAATTCACGTATGTTATTGATTAATTAATCAGTTAATTAGTTATTTAATTAGCTAATTAATTGCATTGATTTTTTAGCTGTTTTCGAACCAATCACTTATTCGACCGAGATCCCAGAAAATATTCAGATCGGGTCGCCCATCATTACTGTGTCGGCGAGTGATATGGACTCTGGTAATTGTTTATTGAGTTATTAAGATTCGTACAAAATCGAGCTTATCATGAAATGCTTATCATCCATCCATTCTTAGGGGACAATGGGAAAATCGTATACTCCATTACATCTGTGAATGTGGATGATGCTTTCAATGTCTTTCAAAATGGGACAATCTACACAGTGAAAGCATTGGATAGAGAAACCACGGCATCCTATCAATTAACTGTTCAAGCAGAAGATCAAGCAACACTGAATCCACGTCGATCCTCTTCCGTCCAGGTCACCATCACCCTGAAAGATGTGAATGACGCCGCTCCAGAATTCATTTCTCCAGATTCTATCATTGTCCTGGAGAACACGCCGGTCAATTCGGTTCTTGTCGTGGTGAAAGCGGTTGATAAGGATGAAGGGAGGAATGGTTATGTGGAGTATGCTTTGCACAATGAGAAGGGTACCTTCAGCCTGGGCGTGGTGGATGGATTGTTAAGAGTGGTGGGGAATATTGATAGGGAGGATAAGAGCAATTATACGTTAAGGGTAAGTTAAAAATTGCAATGATGGTGGTGGTGGATATATGTTGATAAATTGGCTTATCATAGATAACCGCGCGAGATCGTGGCGACCCACCGCAATCCACAAACCAGGAATTATTCATCAAAGTTCGGGACAGGAATGATCACAGCCCAAAGTTTGATAGTCATCAGTATAGTGCATCCGTCCCTGAGAATTCTTCGATTGGGACAAATATTCTGCAGGTAAGAAATAGAACAGTGATAATGACACCGTCCAAAAAACGTCATATTCATCCATCTCTCTACCCATCCATCCATTTCAGGTGAGTTCCTTTGACTTGGACGAAGGGCTCAATTCCCAAATCAGGTACTCCATCATTGCTGGAGATCCCAACCGAGATTTCAACATTGGGGATGACTCTGGAATTGTGAGGGTGGCTAGAGCACTCAACTTTGAGAGGAGTAGGGCCTACACGATCACCGTACAAGCCGAAGATTTAGGGGAAGAAGAAGGGGAAAGTCAGCATCATGACACGGCGACAGTCACCATCACTATTTTGGACGTGAATGATAGGTGAGTTAATCCTAATCAATCCTAATCCAACTCTAATCCATATTTTACTAATCCTCAAGGTCGCCAATCTTCCTGGACTCTCCGTATGTTGCCTATGTTCGAGAAAATATGGAGGATTTGCCCCAATCCGTGCTTGTGGTGAATGCATATGATGCAGATTCTTTGAGCAAAAACTTTCAAGTGCGTTACTTGATGAAGGACGGGGATAAGGATGCATTCCGAGTGAATGCGTCGACCGGAGAGATCATGGTGCATCGGGTTCTGGACAGGGAGAAACAGGCAGAATATGAATTGACGATTGTGGCGATGGATACGGGTAAGAACAAGTCATTTCCTTTCTCTAGTCTGGTTGGTGTAGGTAGGATCGTGCCGGTGCACAAAATACATAACATGCATGCATTCCTCTGGGTACATAGATACGTGTAAAGTTGCATGGAAGATTGTGGCGTGGAGGTTACATGGGTGAGCACAGGTGTAATAAGAAAGCATGGAATAAAGCAGTTTAGGTTTAAAACGAGTGAATGTGGAATGAACAAGATTATGTATTGTTAAGACGACGACGACTATGACCAGAACGACGTGGGAACTGGTTGGAGAAGTTTATATAGTTTAGTTTAACCGAAGAAGAAACCCACCCGCTAAGCACCCAGCCAAGCCATCAAGTTTAGTTAGATATGTACATAGTAGTTTCATATTGCATTACATTACATTACAAGAATTGCTTACAAGAACAAGCGAAATATTATTATTATTATTATTATCTTGCTTGGGTAAGAGAGGACATGAGCATGCATGTGTGTGGGTTGTCAGGACAGGAGAACAAAGAAAGAATGGAGAAAGAAGAATGAAAATTAAAATATAATCTTAAATCAGTCTCATGTATGTAAACCGTTGGTGGGTTTGGTTTGGTTGGTGTTTTAGCTGGAAAATTATGATCTCGTTAAGAGATTGTTTTTAATGCCTTGATTTCAAGAGATGCATGAAATGAAGCTGGTTGGTTGGGTAGGTATTGGATGTCATTAGGGAGAGGACAGGTCTTGTATAGGGTCCTCCACACACACTATGTACAGCACCATCACCACAACCACAGGGTCCTCAATTCTTAGCATTGAAGACAACAATGTACAAGCAAGGCAACCCGGTGGTGCAAATAATAGATAAATGTCCGCAATCTTGCTCATCATCATCATTTATTTATATGTGATGATAATACTTTTTAACGTGGGTTCACAACGTTTTTATTATTATTCAACTTTTGCTTGCCAACTTTTTTTTTGTCGTCTTAATTGTCATCCTGTCATATAATTTATTTGCATGTAGATATATGTAAGTTTTTGCAATTTTAAATCATGATGCAAAAAGTAATGATTTTTGGCAAACTCGCAAATTAAGCTTAATGAAATCAATTGTTAATATATGTTTATGTTTCTACTAATTTGCTTTACATAGGAACTCCCCGACTCACTGGGACAGGAATGGTACAAATTCTTGTGAGCGATCAAAATGACTGCGACCCAATTTTTGAACATGATCATTATGAGTTATTCGTGACGGAGAATACACCGCCAGGCACTTTTGTGTCAAGGGTGCAAGCCAGTGACAGGGATGAGGGACTTAATGCAGTTGTTCGGTAAGAAAACGGATTGTCCTTAATTGTCCTTAATTTAATTGTTCTTCTTTAATTTAATTAATGAAATTTATTTAAAAGGTACAAAATTCAATCCGGGACTTCCGTTCCTTTTGAAGTGAACCAAATCACGGGTGACATTTCAAGCAAAGGAGATCTTGACCGGGAAACTGAGGAACAATATCGCTTCCACATTGTTGCGACCGACTCCAGTACAATCTTCCAGAGAAGTTCGACCGCAGAAGTTATCGTGAATTTACTGGATGAGAATGACAACTTCCCGAAATTCAAGCAGGGTTCCTACTCCACCACAATTCCGAACAATATCCCTTCCGGAAGTTATGTATTTGGAGTGACGGCAACAGATGCGGATGTCGGATTGAATGGAGATATCCGGTATTTTCTGGGAGGACCGGATTCGGATAAGTTTCAATTGAATGAGACGACGGGTGTTATCAAGGCGATTCCAGCGTTGTTAAAAAGTGGGAAGAATAATCTTGTAGTGGAAGTTCGTGCAGTTGATTCCAACCCGAAGGAGCCGTTGTCGTCGTCAGTGTCGATTAAGATTGGTTTGGTGAATGGGAATAAGTTTCCTAAAATCAGGGCGACTCGGCAAGACTTTTCTTTTCTGGAGAATGTTAGCAATACCGTCGTGACGACGCTGGAGAGCGAAGCGGCGAACCCAAAAGATCACAAGTTTCACCGGTTTCAATATTTTATTGGTGGTGGTAATCTGGGCAATGCGTTTGTCGTGGATAGAAGATCAGGTCAAGTACGGATTTCACCGGGTGGGTTGGATTACGAGACTGCGCAACAGTATGAATTGTGGGTGGAAGTTAGTGACGAAGAAGCGCCCGAGTTCCGGTCTGCTGTTCCGATTCATGTGAGTGTGAAGGATATCAATGATAATGACCCGGTTTTTGATAAGAAGCATTACAACGTGGGTGTCCTGGAAGAAGAGTATGGGCCCAAGCTGGTAACAACGGTGGTCGCGGTTGATAAGGATTCCGGCGTGAATGGAGCAATCCGCTATTTCCTGAGTAGTGAGAGTGGCAAGAAATATGGCAAGATTTTCGAAGTGAGACCGGAAACGGGAGAAATTTATTCCAAAGTGAAACTGGACCGGGAAGAACATTCTGCGTATGTGCTTAAGATGGAGGCGGTTGACTTGGGGGATCCTCCCAGAACGGGGACGGCTACGGTGACAGTGAATGTGGAAGATATTAATGACAACCCGATGAAATTTACGAGACTTTTTAGCGTGAATGTGACGGAAAATGCGCCCTTGGACACTTTTGTGATTCAAGTGACGAGTGTGGATAAGGATGTCGGGGAGAATGCCAACTGTTCGTATAGTTTTGCAGACACGAGTGGGAAGTTTAAGATTGATCTGTATTCTGGGAATGTCACGGTGAGTGGACACTTGGACAGAGAGGTGCAGGATGAGTATTTATTGAAGGTGTCAGCAAAAGATGGATCTTGGAGGGCGGAGACACTGCTTACAATCACGATTGAGGATGTGAACGATATGGCGCCTGAATTTGAGGGGGCCTCGTACAACTTTAATATTCCGGAGAGTGAGAGTTCGGTGTCCTTTGTGGGGCAAGTGTCGGCCATTGATAGGGACAAACGGGGTCCAAATTCCCTTGTGACGTACGCCTTAAAACATCAGTCTGACCTTTTCTCGGTTGATCCGGTGAGTGGGGAAGTCTTTACGAAGAAAGCGATCAAGTATAAACATCCGTCCAAGAGATTCTCCCCAGAAAATGAGCATGGTCTTGTCATCACGGCAATGGATAGTGGGAAACCGCCGCTGTCATCGGAAGTGGTGGTGGTGGTTAATGTCGTCAATGTGAATAATCACCCCCCGAAGTTTTCTAAGGAGGATTACTTTAGTCCGATCCTATTTGATATGAAGATCGGGTCAAGGGTCATGCAACTTAAGGCGAGTGATGTGAACGATTTTGGGTTGAATGCGGAAGTGGAGTATTTAAAGATTGGAGGGAATGGGTCAGAAATTGTGGATATTGATAAGACCACGGGATGGATTGTGTTGGCGGGAGGGGTGGATAAGTACTTATCGAAGAGGTTTGTGGTCCATGTGAGAGCGATTGATAAGGGGATACCACCACTGTATAATGATGCGTTGGTGGTGTTGGCAGTGACCGGGGTGAACCATCACACCCCGATTTTTAGCTCGTTAAGCTATCGTGTGATTGTGCCGGAGAATGAGGTGTTGGGGTCGGTGATCGTGACTTTGGCTGCATCGGATAAAGATGACGGACCGAATGGGGAAATTAGGTACAATATTAGTCGCGGAAATGAACGGGAGAAATTCAGCATTAATCCGAAGACTGGAGCAGTAAGCATTGTGAAGGATTTGGATTACGACACCCTCATGGAGTACACCTTACAAATATCTGCAACGGATCTGGGATATAAGGCGTTATCCAGTGAGGCGGAGCTTATCATAATTTTAACGGATGTAAATGATAACCCTCCCATTTTTGGGGAGAAGGTATATGCAGCGGAAGTGAAGGAGAATGCGCCTTTGAGATCTAAAGTGTTTACATTGACTGCAGTGGATAAGGACTCACCAAAGAATGCGGTTATCCGATACGCCATCGTGGGTGGGTCTGGGAAGCATGCGTTCAGTGTGGATCCTGTGACGGGGATTATCATCTCGACACAAGTTTTTGATTATGAAGACATCAATGAGTATGTTTTGGATATTATGGCGACAAATCCCGACTCCAACCTGCACTCGCATTATTCCACGTGTAAAGTTGTGGTGGGAGTGGTTGGGGTGAATGAATATGTGCCTCGTTTTGTGCAACCCGTGTTCCACTTTAGTGTGTCTGAGAGTGCCAGCGTGGGCACGTTTGTGGGGAGTTTGCAAGCAACAGATGAGGATAGTGGGGATGACGGGGTGGTGTATTATATCCTGGTGGGGTCAAGTAATGACCGTGGATTTATGGTGGACTCGATAAGTGGGGAGATAACCGTGTCGCGACGGTTAGACAGGGAATCACAGGCGCGAGTTGTGTTATCTGCACTGGCTAAGAATAAGGGATCGATTCGCGGGAATGATACGGATGAGGCGCAGATCGTGATAAGCGTGCAGGATGGAAATGACCCCCCTGTTTTTGAGAAGGAGGAGTATGTCGTGGAGATTGGGGAGGATGTGGAAGTCGGGAGGGAGGTGGTGACCGTGGTGGCGGTGGATAGAGACGTCCGCCCAGCAAATAATAGGTTCACTTATCAGATTTTGAGTGAAGGAGTGAATGATACTTTTAGAATTGATCATATTACGGGAGTTATTAGCACGGCCAAGAAGTTGGATAGGGAAGAGGTGGCGAGTTGGGTGGTGGTGGTAGGGGCGATTGATACGGGGACGCCACCAGCAATTGGTAAGCAACTTATCATTGTACTGAGTTTTGAATATGGGCTTATCTTAAATTGATATGTTCTTTTTGTACAGGAAAATCAACAGTGACCATAAATCTGAGGGACATCAATGATAACGCCCCAACCTTGAAGAACTCGTCGCGTGTTGGCGAAATTTTAGAGAATGAACCATCCAATACTAAAGTCATGACTTTGCAAGCAATTGATGCCGACATGTCGCCAAATGGAGAACCGTTTAGTTACAGTCTTGTAAGTGGGAAGGGTGACGCATCTAAATTCAGGGTGGATTCAACTTCCGGTAATGTCTACAGTTTGGCATCCTTTGATCGGGAAACTATGCCCGAATTTACGATCACCGTGGAAATATCGGATAATGGGAAACCACGATTGAAAAGCAGACAGGAAGTTAAGATCAAGGTTGGCGATAAGAATGATAACCTGTCACAACCGAGAAATGCGGAAATCCTGATTTTCATGAGATACAAGATTCCCCACTTGGAGAAAGTCGCTTCCGTCAAACCGTTGGATGCTGACACTGTTGGGGATTATTCGTGTCGTTTACAAACCGGAAATGATTACTTTGCAATTCAAAAGCAGTGTGATTTGCTCGTGACAAAGTTTCCGACGAACAAGCGTCAATCCATCACGATTGTTGGAGACGATGGGAAACATGCGGAAGTCGTGTCACTCATGCAAACCGAGTTTGTCTATATTGAAGATGTCATCGTGAAGAATTCCGTGATTATTCGAGCAAAAGGGATCCAACCGGAAGAGTTCTTGGCGAAGAGTTATATCCGGTTTGTATCCTGGTTGAATTCCATGTTTCAATCCAATGCGGTCGTGTATAATTTGATGGCGGTGGAAAACGGGACAAATATTGTGTTGGCGATTCCAACCTCCGGAAATAATAATGGGTATATGGGAGTTACAGAGTTTGTGAGAGAGCTGAATTCGAGACGGGGAGAGATTGAGCATATTTTGGGAGGGAGTGGCGTGATCATTAATTATTCGCCGTGTGAGAAAGAAGCGATTTGTCAGAATGGGGGGAGTTGTGCGAGGGCGATAACAATGTCGAGTGAACAGGTGACGGTGGAGAGTGAGCATTTTATCTTGTCGGCGCCGAAATTGGTGGTGGAATCGAGTTGTGAGTGCTCGCCAGAATTTACAGGTATGTTTTTTTTAAATTATTATTATTTTAATGACTTATTTAATTAATTGCTTCATTTTCTTTTAGGAGTAAATTGTCAACATAGAAAAGAACCGTGTAGTCCTAACCCGTGTCAAGGTATGTCAAGTCAAAATGAATGCGTTGAAATATTAATTGGGATAATTAATTAATAAATAGTTATTAAGTAATTTTCTTAATTAATTAATGATTACTTGTTTGCATAGATGGTGGTATGTGTATACGACAAGGTTTCGATTTTTCATGCGTGTGCCCACCCCACAAACAAGGGAAACGGTGTGAAGCGGAGAAAAGCAATGTTTGCAAGGGGAATCCTTGTCTTAATGGTGGGTTGGATAAGATGGTGTTATCAATATGGAATTGAACTATATATAAATGTCGATTTTCTTAATTTTAGGAGGAACGTGCAAAGAAAATCAACACTCTGGTTCCTACTTTTGTCTATGCCGACCCGGATTTTTGGGCGACCTTTGTCAAACAGCGTCTAACGTTTGTAAACCAAATCCTTGTCTTAGTAAGTTTTTGACCTTGAAACTTTGTGATTCCTGCAATTTATTAAAATGATTGTTTTTTTGTGATGAATTAGACGGTGGCGAATGTTCATCTCCTCTCGGTGGCACCTCCGCCTTTCCCAAATGCAAATGCCGAGCCCACTACTTTGGACGGTACTGTGAAAAGTCCGCCTTTGGATTTGGATCCGGTTCCTTCATGACATTCCAACCCTTGGATCCCAACACGAACGATATTGCCATCACATTTTCCACCAACAAGAGAAATTCCCTGCTTGCCTATGACTTTGGAGAACAAACGGGAGGTCGGTCTGACTTTGTGGCGTTGCAATTGATCGAAGGGAAGCCGGTGTTGTCGTATGGGGGAGCAAGAACGGAAATCTCCAGCATTCCTGTGAATAAGTTTGTCGCAGATGGGAATTGGTGGAGGATCATTGCGACACGAAATAGTAGAGTGGTGTCGCTATATGTGTCCCTGTGTCAGCAAGGGGGAGAAATTTGTGAGGAGTGTAAACCTGGAAATCCGTCGTGTTATGCGAGTGGGCATGGGAAATCGGGGTAAGATTGATAACCGTCATACTATTTAATAATTGATAAGCGAATAATGATGATAAACGTAAATTTTTGCAGGACCCTAAATTTCAACTCTCTCCCTCTTCTCATTGGAGGAGTGAAGGATATCGAATCCGTTTTGGAACGACCCGGGCAAATTCAGACGGACGACTTTGTCGGTTGTATTCATAGTATTGCAGTGAATGGGAGGTTTCTTAACATGTCGACGCCGTTAGAATCCAGAGGGATTTCGGAAGAATGTCATCGAGGGGAGAATGTGTGTGGTGGATTTGGAAAGTGTGGAGGTGGACAGTGTATCGATTTGTGGGATAGTAATGTGTGCAATTGTAATGGTGTAATTGCGTCAAATTGTCAAGAATCGTTTCTCCCGTATTCTTTCTCGACGGGGTCGTACGTGGAGTATAAGGTGGGCGAGAGATATAAGAGGAGTCAAATTCTGCCGCAGTTTAGTAGTAGTTCTTCCAAGGGGCGGAAGACGCGTGAAATTATGGTGGCGAAATCGGTGGCGTTAAGTTTCCGCACGATTCAGATGGAAGGAGTATTATTTTATGCGGGGAGTGAGCAGGACTACACTTTGGTTGAGGTAAATATGCAGAATTAAAATGCAAAAAATGTGCAAAAAACTAATTTTGTTGCTAATTTTTTGCAGTTGGACCAAGGTGGCCTCCAATTTAGTTCTCGGTTAGGATCAAATCGCCCGATTCGGATGAAGACACCAGGAACCTTTGTTTCAGACGGGATGTGGCACACGTTTCGACTTACTTGGCAAAATAGAGGTGTTGTCCAACTTTACCTTGATGGAGTTCCGGTAGGAGAAGAACTTGATGCCGCGTCTGCCCATGACTTTCTCGACCCGTATCTTACCGTTCTAGTTCTGGGTGGGACGCTTGATAACACGGCCACGAATTCAGTGCATAATGGTTTCACTGGGTGCATGACAAACTTTACGATTAACAATGAAAATCAACCCATGAATGGATCTAGTGGAATATTTGATTATATAATTACTCACGGAAAATTAACACGCGGTTGTAACAGTGCCATTGCTGGAGCTGCCACTGCGCCAGACCCTTTAAGCATTGGGGTGACGTTGATCATCGTATTTTTCGTATTTCTTCTTGTCGGCATTTCCGGAAGTGTTGTAGTATTCCGGCTGCGAAAACGGGAAAAGAATCCTCTCCCGAATTCCAAAGCGGCGACAAAACCATCGCCCGGCGGGCCAAATCCGGGTGACGTTGTGCGAAGTCATTTGCTCGACGAAGAGTCAGAAGCACTCCGAAATTTTGTGCGGAATTCAAAGAAAATGGTGGGAAATAATACGTGCTATCAAAAACCGGATATAATCGAGAGGACGACATTATCAACGCCGCAAATGCATTCAAATAACAGCCCCCCACATCACAGCAGCTTCCTCAATTCTGCGCATGAAATCTCAATGGAACCGGAAATGCCGGATCTACCGGAACATTACGACCTAGAAAATGCAAGTTCCATTGCCCCATCCGATATTGATATTGTGTATCATTATAAAGGTTTCCGAGATAATTTGGGTGGTCGGAAATCATCCCCTTTTCGACATAATCACCACGGCTTTTCCGCAAACCGAAGCGGTGGAATAAGACAAAGCCCGATTTCCAATGTGCTAAAAAGCACGCCTTTAGCAAGACTGAGTCCCTCGAGTGAGCTATCTCAACAAATCACGCCTAGAATCCTTACCCTCCAAGATATTAGTGGGAAGCCGTTGCAAAGCGCACTTCTTGCGACGACACATCAAAAGGAATCTATGAGTCAGAGTGAAAGAAGCTTAAATATTAGTAGATCCTCGTCCCGATCTTCCATCGTGAATGGTGGTGGTCCCTCTGGGTCAAAAATGAAGAAGAGGAAAAAATGTGGGGGTGGTGGTGACTCCAGCTCAACAGGGATGAACATTGGGTTGACGGCAGAAGAAATTGAGCGATTGAATAATTCGCGACACAAAAATAATTCTAGTCTTATCAGCACGTTAGATGACCTCAGTTCTGAGAGTGAGGACCATAGAAGGAAAGGTAACAACTTATCGAATCTTCTGGAACGGAAGTCAGATCATCATCAAAGTCATCACCATCGAAGACAGCAGCAACATGGACATCTTCATCATCAAAGATCCCGTGATACTTCGAGTGACGAAGAGGACGAATCTGGAAATGATTCGTTTTCATGTTCTGAATTTGACTATGATAACGATGACCATCATCATCACAATAATCATCATCGTATCAATCATCCACGCATGTATACGGGAGGAAGTGGGGGTAATAATAATCATAATAGTAATATTGGTGGTGGTGGTGGTGGTGATGACGAGGATGGGGATGAAGAGGGTGGATCATTTCATGGTTCGTTATCCACACTGGTTGCATCCGATGATGATTTAGCTTATATTAATACTTTTGCGAGTTCAAAGTCGTCCCATCTTCCGCCGGGTGGACCGTCGTCGTCATCTATGAGGTGGGATTATTTACTCAATTGGGGTCCAAATTTTGACAACTTGTCGGGCGTTTTTAACGATATTGCACAACTTCCGGATGTCACACCGCCCATTCCGGGAACTTCCAATAATAGTAATTGTAATAATAACCTTCCAGTTCCAACAAGTATTAATAATTTTGGTAATTCTGGTCCCATAATTTCTCATCGCAATAATAATGGTAGGGTGAGACCAAGTGAAGAGTACATTTGATAAGTGTGAGTGTATAGTACAGTGATAAGATAATAATTAGTGACGACAACGCCAAAATTCTTCATCTTTTTATCTTTTTTTGTATTCAAATAGAATACATATTATATGATTAAAAATCATGAATAATTTAATAATAAGAATGAATAGGTCAGAGGTTAGGTCAAGTTGTTATATTATTTATTATTCCGCAACAGTATGGATATTATGATTATTATTGAGTTATTGCCAACAAATTTAGTATTCATGAGATGAAGTGGAATTTTGTATTTTGCATAATATTGCTTAATTATTTATTGATTTGTAATAATTTTAATTAAGCTATTTTATTAATTATTATTAAATTTTAAATTATTGAACTTAAAACTTTACTGCTATTAACTATTTATCTACGATATGATAATAAATCTAGATAGATGTAATTTCATGAACTTCTGCACGTAGTTTTGACATGTAATTGATTGCTTATATAAATAAGAATGAATATTAAGCCATTATTTATTATTTCCTTAATTATTAGTTTAATTACGACTTGTGCCAAATACAATATTAAATACAAAACAACAAACAAACATCTTTTGAATAAAGCAGTGAAACGTTTAAAAATACTACAATTTTGATTTGATTTAAAAATCTTTTATTTCTCAATTTAGGTTTGCATACAACAGAATTACATACAATAACAAAAAAACTACAAGTCCTAGTGGGGGAGAGAATGGTTATCAAAAGATACAACTGAAACATTATTAACGAATAATAATTAAGTATGTTCTGTTCATAATGATAATGGCAGAATCACTTGTCATTTAAGAGAAAGACGATCATGGTTGACATGAACATTTAGCATTGCTACAAATCAGGAGACCAAAGTTTGAAAGTTCTGTCAAATGAGGATGTCGCAATATATTGAGAATCTGGAGAAACGTCGACACACATGACGCGACCATCATGTCCACTTAATGTTTTGAGAGGCTGCCAGGTGGAACTTAGCCATAACTGGAAAGATAAGGCATAAATTATTATCAATAATTCAAATAAATTCTATAATAAAGTTGCAAACCTTAGCAGTCTTGTCATATGATGAAGTAACGATAAAATTCCCATCGCCTGGTTGAAATTTGCAGGTAGAGATTAAATTAGTATGGGCAGGAATTGTGTATAAACTGAGGCGTTGTCGAATATCCCATATTCTGGCGGAATGATCTTCACTAGCTGTCACGATGTGGAACCTAAACAAAAAGGAGAATTGATTGAATATTATTTTCAGTCAGGAAAATAATCATTTTTAAAGAAAGGAATACGTTGCATACCCATTTGGAGAAAAATCAACTCCATAAATAGATTTCAGATGACCATCTAAAAACATTACACATCTTCCAGTTCTTAAATCCCAGAGTCGCCCAAATGCATCTAATCCTCTACAATAGGAAAAATTTCACAATTAAAATTAAATAGTTAAAATGTTATCATATAATCTTATAAGCTAGTTAAGCTCACCCTGTAACGACGAGAGAGCCATCAACTTGAAACGCCAAACAGTGAACCGCCTTGCTATGTCCTTCTTGATGTAAGACTTCCTCTTCCTGTTCTAAATCCCATAATCTCCAGGAAGAATCGTAACAACATGTGCCCAGAAATCGTCCAGAAGGATGATAAGCTAATTTTGATACTCTATGGTTATGTCCGGGGACATCTGCTTTTGGCTCGTCGCTGAAAAAAATAGGGACAAGTTGAAGTTTATCAAGTAAAAAAATGTATAAATGAGGGATATCTCAATGTCAAAATTAAATACCTCACTAAATTCCAAAGTTTGACGGAACCATCTGCCCCACAAGACGCTAAGCAGCATGCTTCGTCTTCCATGAGCGATGTTGTAGCGTGTGGATGGAATACGACAGCGCCGACATTATTTTGATGCCCTTTGAGCGTTCTTATTAGTGTGCAATCCGGAACAGACCACAATTTAATCATGCTACTCCTGAAATAACATATGCAATGTATTCATGATTAGTAATCTTATTATATAAACTTATTTTATATTTATTCTTACCAAGATGCTGTCGCCAACATTTGTGAGTTTGGGCTAAACTGGATATAAGAAATTGGTCGGGCATCGCCAACTTGACTGCATTGATTGGTCAATACTTGCAGTTTCTTTTGTAAATCTTGTCGCTGTACAATTTTAACTTTGTCAGGTATATTTCGTTTTTGTCTTGCTTCTTCTAATCTAGCTCTAGCTCTTGGCATAGAATATCCTGAGAAATAAAGTCAACAAATACAATTAAAAGGAGATTTTGATGGAATAAAAGCGCCTATGAAATACTACTCACCTGCAATCCACTCCCTTGCAACCTTTAAACTCTCAGGGCCTTCGTGATACCATGTAACATCTTGAAATCGATCCTGTGAAGGTTTCTCTACCGCTTCATACACGTCCTTTCGTAAAACTTCAGGGCCCAATCTATCGCACACACAGCAAGATTAAACACCAGAATCAATTAAACTGTTAAAAATTATAGTGTGCGTTTACCTGGAAAGTAATTCCTTGAGCCTTTGTCGCCTGTCGGCCGGACCTTCGCCAAAGTAACAAATGGGCTCTCCCAGTGTTCTCAAATCTTTTTTAACCTCTGCATCATCAGTACTTACATTCATCAGGCGGACACGCTTTCGTCGTTCGAGTTCTTCCAGACTTGCTTGCTTTTCTTTGTCCAGATGATCCTCAATGGACATGTATTCTACAAAATAAATAAGTAAATAAAGTTAAGTTAAAAGTGGTTAAATTACATCCTTAAATCCAATCCAGACATTAATAATACCATTCATTGAATTATATAATAATAACTATATCGCATCGCAGCTTATCTTACCCGTTGATATATTGATGTTACCAGACCGGATGGCCGTGTTAATGGCGAATTGGTCGTCGAAATCCATTTTATTTCTATTAATTCTTATCTTTTTACTTAAATCGATCCTTCAGCCAATTAAATCAGAAGATTTGTATTATGTTTAAAATTTAAACCTTCGACTGAAATCTCCACCACTTACAAAAGCACTTTACAAAAGTAATTACCATTTATAATTATAAAACAAACTATTTTTTAATTAATTAATTAATTGCAATTTTTAAATTGAAAATTTGGACGTTGCAATTTCTTGCAATCATGTCAAGAGCATCAAGTTCCGGGTTTAATTTTGGCGGGTGCCGGTCTGTCATTCTTAACTCGAGCGAGCAGCAGTTTGCTTATCATTATTTATTTGGTTATCTTCTTTTCTTTGTGCTTATCTCATCTTATCATCATTGTGTTCTTATATAACTGAACTCAGCTGGTCTGTTTTCTTTCTGATGATATCGTCCTAAATAAGAAAAAGGAGGAGCAAGAAACTTGTAACAGTGTTCTTCGCCAGTTTCTGCATGACGATAAGAAGATGGAATTTGAAGAAGCACAGTTCTGGATCATCGTTTTTCTGACGACTATCATTCCAATCGTGTTATCGACGATCTTGTACTTTAACCGCCCTTTGTGGAGAAAGAAGAGGGAGACGGCGGAGCCCTTACTAAAACTGATGATCTGCTTGGGGTCGGGTGAGCGTTACTACTGATCTTGAGTATGGGGTGCGCATAAGGGTGACATGAACTAATGTTGATTATTATTATATGATTGCAGGTGGTCACACAACGGAACTGCTAAACCTATTGAAACCACTTGACAAGAGGATGTGGTCAAGCCGGATTTATGTCGTTCCAAAGAACGACATCCTCAGTGCTGAACACATTTGGAGCAAGGTGGAGATTTTTGCAAGGAAAGGAGACGTCAAGGTGGAACGTATGCATCGCATAAGGGAAGTTGGACAGAATATTATAAGCACGCTCGTCTACGATATGCCGATGTCGTTCATTAATGCATGGCAAATCATCCGAAAATACAAGCCCTCGTGTGTGAGTGCCTTATCTAAGATAATAAATATATGCAAAAGAATTGCACATTTGGGTAACGATAACTTTAATGGATTATTTTTCTTATTCGTCTCATTTGTAGCTGCTCGTAAATGGTCCAGGTTTTTGTGTTCCTCTTGTTATCATGGTGAAAGTCCATCAGGTATTATTTCAAATTAAATTCTCACTTATTTACTGAACCAAGTGAATTACTTTCTCAGGTTCTTTTCCGAAGTTACTGTCATGTCACCTTTGTCGAGAGCGTTTGCCGTGTCCACAGCTTCTCTCTTACCGGAAAGATTTTACGCCCCTTTGTTAACGACGTTATTGTGCAATGGAAAGAAATGGAGGAAGTACCGGGCTTGTTTTCTACGATTGCTGCCTTGATGTTTGGAAAAATACGCCCAGGGTATTTAGGGAGAATTAGTTAAGTATTATTGTTAAAATTAAAGGAAAACTTAGTGCATTTAATAAGCCAAGTCTGAAATGCAAGAATTTATTATTTATTAAGAATTACTTACAAATTACCTATGTGATATTACATTATGCAAATTTTAGTTTTCAATCATTATATTCAATGAATTCCACTGATCCTATAAAGTACAAACTTTCTCAAATACCGCTGTGTGTTCAAATAAGGTACAAATAGTTTATGAAATATTTTTATAGTCAGCCAAAAATAAAATGAACTGTACAATTGTTTTAAAAAATCCTGTTGTCGTGAATTTATGTATTGCATGGAAGTACGGCCTGTTTCATTGTCATGAGTATTATAATTTCCTGTGTTTCATGATAAAAGAAGTGTGTGTGCCTTATGAACTGATTACATCATATCATCCATCACATGGACAATAAACTACCTATTTATTATTTATTCATTTAATCTATTATTATTTTACACTGATTGGTTGATATCACTGCCTTCATTCATTCATGGCATTGCTGTCTTGCATGCAAGTGGAACAGGTATAAAAAAGCAGAATTTCATGCATATATTTATATTATAAAGCCACTCAATCAACTATCATCCTTATACTGCCAATCTATGTGCTGACCAATTAAATGGACCACCACCACCATCACTCAGTTTAATATCATCTCATCATTCATTTATTCATTCATTCCTGCACTAAAATAAGTAAAATAATGGAATTATGCAATAATCTCAATCTAGCTGATACAGGAGGTATAGCATATTATCTAAAAGGTGGGGAAAGTGGTGGTGGTGGTGAAAAAGTGGGACTATGAGTTCTCTCTCTCTGACTGATTGATGTTGATTTTTGAGGAGAGAAAGTTGTTACAGATTAAATAAATAAATAAATATTATTGTTATTATTTGTATTATTGTTATATTTCCATTTCCGGAAAAGAGTTTTATTTTTGTGTGCTCTAAACACGTTCTTCATTTCCGGTGGACGATTTTATTGATGACAATGTAATAATGTGATTCTGACAAAACAAAATAAAGATGATCTTCTGTTTATAATTCTTTCTTAATTGTTGACAACCTAATTGACCTGACATATTATTGACGTACAAAATCGGATAATCCGATTCGGATTAAGTGAAGTGACAGGCAAGACAAGCTGATTTTACGGTAAGTAATAATAACCAGGATCGGTTTCCTTCTTAAATTTTGCAATTTATCGGTAATTGCCATGGTAATAAGGAAATAAGAAACTAAAACAACAAACCTTGCAAAATTCACAATGAGTCAAAAAATTTGCAAGCAAATCACTTTTGAATTAAAATCCTTTTTAAAAAGTTGTAATCATGTTTACTTTTCGAAATTCGCCGAGAAACCCCCGATATTACGACGACAATTATTACAATTCTATATTTAAAGGGCATTACTACCCGTTTCAAAGAACAATATTCCTACATGAGTTTCATACTCTTGAATTCCTAAATCTGAACTGGGACGCTTGTTCCCCTCATAAAGTGCAAATGACGACAATTTTTGATTTAATTCTAGATATGTTGGACAAACAGAGCTTTTTCGCCAAGACGGTGGAACATTTGTCAAGATGTCTTGCAGCCATGAAGCCAACGCCATGGGAAAAGGTAGGCAAAACAATAGAAAGAAAGAATTCAACGACAAAATTGCAGTGCTAAATAATTGCGAATTTCTTGACAGGTTCAACGATTGTTCGACCTTTGTCCTCACCAAGGTGCGAATGGAGTTTATCGTCTGGATGAAAGGGCACAACATGCAGTGGTTGCACTTGGAATTTACTTTCTTGAATCTGGGGTACAACATAAAGATAAGATCTTACCGTATTTGACCCTTCTCTTCAAGTCACTCCCCAAGTCGCAATGGGTCTATCAGGGAAATAATCATGAGCGTGAGTTGATTTTTTAACATTGTATAGTTTCAAGTCTGGATTTTGAAACTAATTAATTTTCGCAGGAATGCCCATGACTGAGAAACTGTCCTTTATTCTGACAACTTTACTTTGTGACGTTGCTGTCCGGGTGGACGAAGCTGAGAGGAATCAAATTGTCACGGTGCAGTTGGAAGTTCTGCAACGGTTGTCTGAAAGTATTACGGAATCTATTAATGCACCTCATGTAGATCAACATAAGAAAGGTGGGTTAAATTGATCGGTAGTGCTGTTTTTGGACTGGGTATTTATTTTTACTTATTTATCATTTCAGAATTCGTTACTGATGTACACTTGCCAATCCTGCTGGGAATTGGGCGAGCTTTTGGACGATTTGTGGAGACGGAGAGTGGAAATCCTTCCCTATTTTCACTAATATTTCCAAAACCATCTCCGCCTTTGTTGGAGAAAGATTTCAAACGGAAACAACACATGAAATCTATTCCAAACTTTCGCTCAGTAATTCCTCGCTCGTTATCATCGTCTTTTGGCGTTCCTGTAATTCCGGAATATGATCCGGATGATCCAGCAAAGTAATGCAGTCATGATTCATCGCATTTTTATTTAATTTCTTTAATAATTTTATGTATTTGTATCAGGTTTGCAGTGCTATCCTTACCAAAGTCAATGGTTGATTATTCCACAATTTTCTTCCGGAAGGCTGGATCCTCTTATGCCTCTTATAAGGGAGAACGACCACCAGTCAAATTCACTGTGGCGCAGCTGCAGGTATTTTAATTAAATATTTAGCGGATTAGATGTGATTTTCTGACCTAAATTACAAATTCTTCAACTATTTACAGATAATATTATCTTCTGCAAAAATCCTGTTGACTCAAACAGTGTTAAGTACGTTGGACTCGTGGACGGTAGAGGTGCGATCCTTGCAGGGAGAAAAGGGCCTTTATTACAAGTAATTGTGAAAACATTGTTATCATTAATTAACTTATCTTAATATTCGGATGCTTGGCATGTTGTTATTTTAGAAGTGTCAGCGAAATTCTGAATCTTGTGATGGTGTCACTGCTGAAGGAATGTTTATATCGACATCAAGAGCTTCCCATTCCATTTACTAAAGAAGTTCAGGAATTCGTTAAGGGATTGTTCCTCTCTGGACAAACTGAATTGATGCGATACTCCAAGAAAACTGCGGAGGTAAGTAATATAGGACTTGTCAATTGTATTCAATTCAATAAATATTACGTTTGTTGCGCATCACAGGATATTGATCCTGCGGATCACCCCATGAAGCGCTGTGGAAAATTCAGAATGAATGTACAAACCAACGCGAATTGCGTGGAATTATTGGTGTGGGCTATTGGAGATGAGACAGGTAATATTGCAATGTTTATTTTCTGATGTGAACAAACATATTTTTAAGGACATTCTCAAATTCGCATATGATTAAGCACCAACTGATGTTTATAGTTTGTAAAAGAGAGAAGGTATAATAATAGTGCTGCTGATGTTATAGTTGCAATTGAACATTCCTTTATCAACGACATTTTGATTGGATTCAATGAGGACGTGTTAAAAATCACAAGTAAATTAAGTGATATATATTTGGCGTGCGTTAAGTTGAGTGATATGGTGTGTCTTTCTTAACTTAACATTGTTAATTGAAGTGATGATCTGTCCGTGTGTTTTTTTGGTGAAATTAGCTAACTAGTGAGGATAATTATAATAATAATGATAACTGATTGGAATCAATTACATAAAAATAACGATAGTGCAGCATGCTAATTTAACAGTAATGATTTGTTAGTCTACTGTCTTAATTAAGTGACGAATACTATTACAGTTATTGAATTATTATTGTTAAATGTGTTTCAGGTGCGGATAGTTTGTGCAGTCGCCTAAATGAGAAAATCAATGATTATCACGCCAACAAATTAGCTTTGGCGCACATGCCATTGCTGGTGGTATGCCTTCAAGTAAGTAGAACCACAGTATGGATAAGAGAGTTTGTTTGAAGCTGTAGCACTAACATTTACCACATGTGTTAATTTCAGGGCTTAGGAGATCTCGCTATAAAATTCCCAGCCATCGCATCTTCCAGTATTCAATACCTTAAAGAGTTCTTGATCAACCCTTCACCAATCCTGTCCAGACTATATGACCGAGAAGCAGCGAAATCAAATAGTATGCGACTTTTATCGCGCTAATCTGAATAAAATGATGATTTATATGTACAATCATGTATATTTTATAGAATTGTCGGAGGCCATGAAGAAGGGGGAGGCAACAATGGATGCTTTTCAAAGATTGCGTGACGTTGCTATTGAAAATCTTTGTGGTTCTTTAAAAGCTGGACTGACCATGGATCCACACTCAGTGCAAGCGTTCTTGGCCTCGGTGTCTAACAGTGTGTTTATGGCGGAGAAAGAGTAAGCATTATTATTATGGTATTAAATACTTATCCGACTCTTGTTTAATACGCATATTATGTTTACAGAATGGGAGGAAATATGGAAGACACCTCAAACGGAAATGCTCTCCTTATTTTGACCAACTCAATCGTAATGTTGGGTCATGTTGCCATTGAATTGAAGGAAACTCACAAAACTACGGAATCAGTATTGCACTTTTTACAACAACGTGTAGGTAAAATGCCGCCTATTGTGGACATCTTGATTGTGGATCAACTAGCGTGCATTGTTATTGCAAAATGCGAGGTAAAAGAAAACATGGGCTACGTTTGTTTGTAATTAATTTGTAATTAACAAATATTAATTATTTCAGACTCATGTGTATGAAGAAGTGATGAAAATGTTCACCATGTTTACAATTGAAGCTAGTTCGACAGCATATTCTCAAGGAGTCGAAGAAAGGAAGTATCGTCATATTAGTGGCGCAGTTATGAATGCGTTGGCGAATTGTGCATTAAATTTGGAAGGAGAAGTCCGGATGAATGATTTACTGGTTCGTCTACTGGAATTGTTTGTGCAGTTGGGGTTGGAGGGTAAAAGAGCGGCTGAAAAGTCACCAGCGACGATTAAGGTGGGCAATTCGTTATGTTAATTAATAAATAGAGATAATTAAGTAATTATTAATTAATTGTTTTTCAGGCGTCAGCATCTGCGGGTAACTTGGGCACGTTGATCCCCATAATTGCACTTCTTATGAGAAGGATGCCTCCAATTATGGATGTGAAGCCCAGACTGCACAAGTTGTTTAGAGATTTTTGGCTGTACTGTATTATCATGGGATTTGTGACACCGGTGGAACAAGCGAGTTTATGGCCGCATGAGTGGTACGATGGTGTGAAGGATATTGCATTCAAGAGCCCACTTTTGGTGTGCAAGACTAGTCTGAGATCAGAATTGAGGGAGTTGCACTACACTTCGGCGCTCCGTTCTGATGCTGTTTCAAATGTGAGTTGGATTGTTTTATTGTTATTAATAATAATATGCAATGCACGTTAATGTCAGTTATGGTCTTGCTTTTAAACGAAATTGACAGAATCCATATTATATTCTGTACATATCATTACGATACTTAGTACTGTCCCAGTAGTCCCATATGCATGTGTATTTAATACATTGTATTAGCTCTACATACATACAAAATACCACCTACTTATTGTTGTTGATCACATTAGTGTCCAAAATGGTAATGATTAAGAAAAAACACTGCCAGCTGGCAAATATTGATGTCAGCGTTAGCACCGACAGTACAGAAGCCACGCTGTGTCTAAACGGTACTGGTGGTAGCGCTCACCAGAAAGGAAGAGAAGCCACCACCACCAAGTAAGAGTGGGTTACTTGCTACAATGTGAATCACCGCTTTTTGTGGTGATAACGACAATGTCGATAACCGGTGTGAGTTATCATACCATCTTGGGCACAAATGTGATCAGTAGCATATAAGACCTATGTGCACTAATACAGATACATGAATGAATAATGTGGGCTGAATGATATGCAGTTAACTTCGCCATTTGAATAAATTAATTTGTATTCCAGAACGAGCTACAAGAATTCAAGATGAAGATTACAACATTACTGGAAAATCCCGATGTTTCCGCAGTCATTAAAAACTTGCCATTTCCACAATGTGCATATGTCCTTTCGGTCTATTGGTTGGAAATCCTACGAATCCAAACCGTTCCTCAACCTAGTTTTAAAGACGTGTTCGAATATATTTGTGAACCATCCATTCTCAAAGACAAGATGGGATTGTGGCAATGCATTAATTGGTAATGTTTTTAATAATAATGTTTTTAATTGATAATTAAAATTTAATTATGTAATAATAATAATTCTTATTTGCAGCGTCGCTGATAAAGTATTTGCCAAGTTTTTGGAAGTGATGACTGAACGGGATAAGGTTCTTCAAAGGGAAGTTGAATTGGAGGCACATGCTCAATTTCTTCTAGTCCGTTTCAACCATATTCATCGTCACGTTCGAAAAGTTGCGGACAAGTTTCTGTCTGGTCTTGTAGAAAAGTAAGTCTGTTGTTAATAATTAATTATTAATTAAGTAATTAATTAACATCACAAATCTTTATTAGATTCCCTCACGTATTGTGGAGTCGGACTGTATTGCACACAATGTTGGACATTTTGGAGGTGTTGTCGAATAGTTTGAGTAAAAATCCAATTATTGAGAACTCTCCACTCCCGATCCCCGACACACCGTATGAACTGCAGTGCATGGACAACATGGAGGCAAGAGAGGTGCGTATGATGATGCTCATTTGATCAACTAAGCATAACCTAAAATAATCCAATTTTTAGTAATTGAGGGTTGTTTTTGTTACAGACAATTGTCCGAGATTATGCGGAACGTTGCACCGGTTTTCTGCAAGAAGCGATGAAATGGGCTCCACAAACAACTCGATCTCATTTACAAGAGTATTTGAACAAACATGGGTTTAATGCGCTGCTACATCATTCTGGATTAGCTATGGCGGCTGAAAGCTTGTTGAAATTTGCTGGGCTCAATATCACAGCGGATTCCTTACCGGTAAGTGAACACTTCAATTATTATGCATATTAGCAAATACAAACAGCATATTAGCTCATACTAGTGCAAATTATGGCATCCTGTTGTGTCTGAGGACTTGACAGTCTTATCTTAACCAACTGACAATTTATTATCGATTATTGTTAGATTTGGTTAGTCCAAGCGGCTTTGGTTCAGTTATTTGACCTTATATTGTTGCTGTACTATACATTGCATTATGTATAGTATAGACTGCAATAGTGACTAGGAGCAGTCATTCAATTCAGTGGAGCAACATGCACTATTTGACATAGAGCATAAGTATCGTAGTTTGGTCACACCCACAGAGCAACCTTAAACCCCACGTGTTATAATGTATCTCATCTTTGTATAATACAGGATACGACCCTGGAGAAGAGACCAGAATGCACAAAATCCTCATTACCCAAATTTATTGCTTCACTATCCCTTCGAAGTCGCTACTTGGGACAAGTTAAAGGAATGTTGATGTTGGAAAGCATGGAAAATGTATCGATTAAATTGCTCAGTGTGATTTCCATCCATTCAGACGAACCAGACTACACACCTCCCACACAAGAGGAGTTCCTCGATGCCCTCTGGACTTTGACGTCGCTGTTGATCTGTACTGAAGGTATTTCTGGTGCGTGCATGCAATGATATGGTGGTATTATTTAATTAATGTTTTGTTTTGTTTCGTTTTTTTCATTTTGCGTTGTTTAATTTAATTATAACAGGGCTAAATAGAACCTTGTTACACGCCGTGTGTTGGGGACCCGTGGAAATGTTTGTTGAAGACGTGATTCGAAGTGCAATTGAATGCTGGCAATGGATCCTCTCAGCCCGACGGGATCTAACGCTTCCATTCATTCAAGAAATGTTGGGTGCTTGGCAGTGCACGGTGGAACGGAGGATGGGGATATTCACCCACTATGGCGAATCAACCAGCCCTTTAGCAGCGTATGAGGGATGTCACTTGAAAGCTGAACCTCCACTCGTTGGACCGCACGACTTGTGGATCACCTTTATTTGCGAGCTAGTCGAAAATAGCAAGAGTTGTAATGATGACGTTATCGAAATGTTTATTTACATGATTCATCGCACTCTTCCAATGGAAGTGGGGGAGAGGACGTATATCACTAGAAATGTGGCGGCGCTGCGCCCACGGTTCAGATTGTTGAGTTGTGCCCTGACTCTGTTGCAAGATGATACTTCGAGACATTCTATGTTGAAGAAGGCGGTTATCAGGGAACGAGTGTATTGTGCTTGTTTTGATTACTTTTGTCAAGGATATGCCTGGCCGACGGAGGGAGCGCCGGCGCTAAGAAAAGATCTTTCGGCAGTATTAAAGTTTTGGCAGATTTTGCATAATGACAAGAAGTATATAAGGCCCATTGCGGATAGACAAGTGAAGAAGCCGGGAAAAGTGCTGACGGTAAGGATTGTTACGCACTTTAGTTAATTAATTGATTAATAGTTATTAATTATTGATTATGATGCATTATTCTCAGGAAAAAGAGAGTTGGGCAGCCATGTCGGGGACTGATATACGATTTGGAGATGGGTGGCTGAACACGATGTACAGACAAAAGGACAATCCAATCCCCGCCTTGTTGAAAAAGAGGAAGGAAAACTTTGACAAGGATAACGTGAAGGAATACATTCGGAAAAGGAATCTTATCTTGGAATTACTGGCGCAGGAGGTTGACGTGCTCATGTCGTGGCATAACCCATTGAACAATGCGGAACTAGTCATTTCTGGAGAAGCTACCATCAATACGTGGAGACTAATGAAATCGTCAGACAAATTGTGGAGAGAATCGGTCCGGTTAGCTTGGGAAATTAGTCCAGTTCTAGCAATTCATCTTCCAACAAGGTTAAAATCTACGGAGAAGAGTGTTGTTTCCGAAGAAGTGGCCCGGTTAGGGAAGTATTGGCCGGAAACTATTATGCACATACCGGAAGGACTTAACTACCTTGTGACGCCGGATATGGTGCTGAATGATGCTCCAGAGGTGGGTACATATGTACATACCGGAAGTGATTGAATGATGGTCAAGTTGTAAAAATGATATTTTTGCTTGGATTTTAGCTGTCTTGTATCCTCACGTGGGCGCCGTGTACTCCAATAAAAGCGATGTCATTCTTCAGCCGACAGTTTCCTCCGCATCCCTTGACTGCACAGTATGCTGTCCGAACGTTAAATGGGTATCCGGCGGATGCTGTGCTATTCTATATTCCGCAGTTGGTGCAGGGTTTACGACATGACTCGGTAAGTTGGGAAACATTGATGCATATATAATTATAATATTATACAAAATAAATAATGGGGTTGTTTTATACTATTATTATTTTAGATGGGTTATGCTGCCGAGCTGATTAAATCACTAGCCAAAAAGTCGCAGCTTGTTGCACATCAGTTGATTTGGAATATGCAGACTAACATTTTCCTGGATGAGGAAGGACACATTCGAGATCGTAAGAAATTTTTAAAAAACAATTAAATTAATTAAAATTAATGTTTTTTGTTGCTTATCTTATCACAGCGGAAATAGCGGATACCCTTGAATCCTTGATATCATCTATTGTCTCCTCCTTGGCTGGAAATGCAAAAGAATTTTATGAAAAGGAATTCGCCTTCTTTGACAAAGTTACTTCCATCTCTGGAGAAATTAGGAGGTATCCAAAAGGTCCTGAAAGGAAGAAGGCGTGTTTGGAAGAACTTGCCAAGATTGAGGTTGAACAAGGCTGCTATTTACCTTCCAATCCGGAAGCACTCGTTTTGGATATTGATGCCAAGAGTGGAACTCCTATGCAAAGGTTGGGTCCGATTATATAATATTAATAAATTAAGTTATCAATTAATTAATTAATTAATTGTATTTGTTATTGTGCAGTGCTGCTAAAGCTCCGTTCCTAGCAAGATTTAAAGTACGTCGAACCGGTATTGCTCAAGTAGAAATGACAGGACTTGGACATCCTGAATCGCAAACGTCGCTAAGCATGCATCCAGAAGTTTGGCAAGCAGCGATTTTTAAAGTTGGAGATGATGTTCGTCAAGACATGTTGGCGCTGCAAGTGATTGCTCTGTTCAAAAATATATTTGAACAAGTCAACCTGGATTTATATTTGTTTCCTTATCGGGTTGTTGCGACTGCACCTGGGGTAAGTTGTGGTGGTGGTGGCAAAATATCAAATACCTAATACAAGTTTGAATATATGTATCACCATGTTTAATTGTAGAATGGAGTAATCGAATGTGTTCCCAACGCAAAATCTCGAGATCAACTTGGCCGTCAGACGGATGTGACTTTGTACGACTATTTCAAAAAGCAATTTGGGGATGAGGATACTCAAGCTTTTCAAGAAGCGAGGAGGAATTTTATCAAGTCAATGGCTGCTTATAGTGTGGTGGGATATTTGCTGCAGATTAAGGATCGGCACAATGGAAATATCATGTTGGATACGGAAGGAAATATTATTCATATAGGTGAGGGCTTATCATCGTTATCATCATCATTCGTTGTTTATATTTGATTTATTCACTATTTCTATAGATTTCGGATTCATGTTTGAAAGTTCGCCTGGTGGAAATCTAGGATTTGAACCAGACATTAAGCTCACGGAAGAGATGGTGATGATTATGGGAGGAAAAATGGAAGCACCTCCATTCCGCTGGTTTGTTCATCTTTGTGTCCATGCCTTTTTGGCTGTAAGGTAAGCAAGATCATCGTTGTTGACACATATGCCGTTGTTAATGACGAATTTTTAATGATTGTTCATTTTTCAGACCGTACTGCGAGTCCATTATTTCATTAGTGTCACTCATGCTGGACACTGGGCTTCCCTGCTTTCGAGGGCAGACGATCAAATTACTCCGAGAGAGATTTTCCACAACCACGAGTGAACGGGAGGCTGCTATAATGATGATTAAAGTCATAAATGACTCATTCCTGTCCATCCGAACAAAAACTTATGACATGATTCAGTTCTATCAAAACCAGATTCCGTATTAGGTCAAGTATTATAGGAACTCAAGCACATATGACAAATGACAATTAAGAACCAGCCTGTAGTGATGCTATTATATTATTATGCAACCTTGCTTTATATTCAACCCCACCCACCCGAACGACGATAAGATAAGAAGGAATACTTTCTTTCAAATTATTTGTCTCAAACAAAAGTTAAACCTAATGATGGTGCTGAAGCCAAAGTGATAATTATACCTTATTATGTAACAAGTGTAGCAACTCAATTCCAAAGTCTCCTCTTCGATCAAAAAAATAGCATGCTCTAATTAATATGTTGTTTAAATAAGTAAACTCAACTATTATGCAATAATGCATGGTTAAATCAGTAATAAAAAAGTGCATTCAATTAAGTTTTTGCTCTTTTTTATTGTAACATATTATAACATACTAATCAACAATTTAACAATTAATTTAATTTAGTTAAATATTTAATTTGAATTTTATTTAACTTTGCACATTCCTTGTGACGTGTAATCGAGTGAATCGCCATACACATTACTGTGGAAGATTTCAACAGTGGTGCTCGTAAGGATTGCAATGAAGGGACGCGGTGCACTAAAATCCCACGCTTTGACGTCAAAAGTGACCATGTCGACACCATCAAAGATTTTGATTGGATTAGAATTTAACCTTTGAAGCCCATTGAGTCCTTGAAATTTGAAAATGTTGAGTCCATACGTTTTAGAAAGTAGGCTGAGGAATGTTTGATGTGAGAAATGAATGACTGACATCAAGTTGGAGTCGGTCAGTGGGAGTTGTTGCAGCTTGACGAGATGTCCTTCGACCACGGAGAACAGCCCAGAAAATTGTGGTTGTGATTGTGAGGGTGAACTTTTCCCCAAGATGAGGGCATAGAGTGAGCCGTAGCTGTCAAAGATGGCAGAACCACCTCTTCTTCCGCTTGTGATGAATTGTTCTTGTGCAAGAAGTTGGATTTCTTGGCGATTCCAATTGAATTGTAGGATAGCTGTTTCGTATGGTGAAGTTAGAAGAAGAGCGACCCCGCCGGTGTGCAGGGTGGTTTCCATCCCGTCGTAAATGGTGTCAAGTTTCCATTCGATGCGAAGAAATTTGTTGTTATGACTGTTCCAAGTGAAGATTTGCAAGGTGTCATTTTTCATGGCGAAGACTGCGGTGTGTTTGTTGGCTGTATCGCTAATGAGGGAGAATGTAGGGATGTCACCAAGAAGAAGGGTGTGGACGGGGGAGAATGTGGCGGAATCGGTCATCACGGTGAAATGGAGGCCTTTAGAGAGAGCGGAACATGGAGAGGATTCTGTGGAGAAAAGCAAGAGTCCGTCCTTATCGTGGAGGGTGGATTGCCATTGTTTTACTTGTCCGAAATTTAGTTTGTCGTATTCAGAGGTAGTGGTGGATTCTTGGTAGAATAATTCTGTATTATTTTTCCATTCGAATTTAGTCAATGCGCATCCGGTGGAGGTTAAGAGGACGAATTTTCCGGAAGATTTGACAATCACCATTTTGTCGGCCTGTGCATTTAATTAGAAGTCAAAATCAATATTGACAATTTTTTAGAATTAATCTTCTAACCTGTTGAAGTAAAGGAATAGTTTGATGCTTATCAAATGCATCTAATTTCATCGGATTATAAAGCAAATCCTGCGTCACGTCATAAACTCTCTTGCATTCTTCTCGGAAAGTGAGCTTCTGACTTTCAATCTTCTCTTTGGCAGCTCGTACTTCATACTCAGTTTCAGTGATGAGACTTTGCAGATCGAAATTCTTTAATTCGCCTGGTCCACGGACATCGTCATCTAGTGTGAGCTCATTTGTAAATTCCCATGTTCCCGACACGACTTGTTCTTCACCATTCTTCCCATTTGTCAAAGCGTCAGCCATGATTTCATCGATGGTGGTGTTCTGCACGAGTTGACTTACATTGAGACTATTCTCGATGACGATGGGACTTGTAAATTCGACAGAATTTGGAATTGTGAAGGGTTGAGTTATGTCGATTACGGAATCTTGGAAATTCGAAGGGAAGCAATCCACATCTCCTTCAACGGTGAGGGTTCCTGAAAACTCCCTGTTTCCGGACAATTGAAGGGAATCGGCATCCTCAACCTGGCAAAAATAGTAGCAAGTTTAAAATTTGTCGAAAATGTCGAAAATGTCGAAAATACATACCATTACTGTCCTGTCAAATTCCTCTTCCAGTTTTACCCCATCCACCAATCCTCCCACTCGGACAGATGGTCCAGCAATCTTAACCTTGCGAACTTTGATATCTCCCATATTTTGAGAAGAAGAAGGTGGAGACTCAAGCCTGAGAAAATCTTCAAATCGATGCCCTTGAAAAAATGTCGCGTTTAAGTGACCATCCACAATGACACTGTCAAAAATGAGATTTTCCAAGTGGACAGGGTCAACTTCTTCGCTAAGAGGGATGGAATTAGTCAGGATGTCGTCCCATTTGAAACCATTCACGATTTCAGCAGTGATATCGCCACCTTCTTCATTATTAATTTCCACGCTTTTTGCCACCACCGTTCCATGGAAGGTGGACGAAGCTGGGAGGGTAATGTCTTCATCTAGCATTTGAAATTGTAGCGTTTCAATTGATAAATCATTGTATGAAGTGGCACTAGAGTTTTTAGCAATGGTAATGGAAGACGTGAATGTCTTAGTTCCAGTAAATCTCAACCCAGAATCCCCAACTTTGATGAGATGCTGTGTTTTTGCCGTGTTAGAAAAGTCCTTGCCTTGAATTGTTCCGCGCACGATTAAATTTTCCGTGGTGAGGTTGTGGTTGAATTTGTAGGTGGATGAAATAATGTGGGTTGTGTTGTGGGGGGCGAATGCATATCTTTTAGTGAGCAGGTCGGTCGAGACTTCGTTAATTGTTCCGTCAGTTATCAAGTTTCCGGTAATCTTGATGTTTTTCTTGGCTTCAAAGTTGCACTGGATTGTTTGGTTGGTATTTGTGGTGAGAAGGTCGTCCGTATTTTTACCGTTGAGGGTGCTCATTTGGAGGAGTTTGTCTACGGTGACGTCATGGAAGTTTGTTCCGTCGGAGATGTGAATGTCGACGGCGTCCTTTCGGACGGCGGTGGTAACTAGGTCGGGCAAATATACGCCGCATGTTTCGCCATCGACGGACAATTCTTTGCTTATTACGAGACTCTGCGAATTTAATTTCATTATTTAATCAGCTATAATTGCATTAAGATAATTAATTGTTAAATGTTTTACCTCAAATCTCCATATTCCATGCAATTCTAAGCTCTGGTTAGAATTGAGGGGAAATGCATTGTCCCTTATATCATTGAGGTCATAGCCACCCACCCCGTTTACAAAGTTGATGGCCCCATCCACCACTTCCAACTCGTTGAGGAAGGTGATATGGCTAGAAAAGATTTGATCAGGGGTGTCACTTTGGAAAGTAGATCTGGAAAGTGTATCCATTGAGATGTTGTTGATTATGGGGATGTAAGCATTGTGAGCAGTGGTCACTGTGCCGTCAATGAAAACGGGTACATTGATGAATTCTCCTTTTGATAAGCTCAACCTTCTAGAATACCAACTTCGGATGTCAAATCCTTTTATGCGCTGGTTGTCTGTGGTGCTAAAGTTTTGCTGGACAACTAAATAGATAAGTATAATTAGTGATGATAAGAAGACGTCATAATGATTTTTGATAAGACAAATAAATGATTACCTGCAGAGTTGAAAGTGACCATATCAAATTCAACCGGGCTAAGAAATTTTTGGGAAGGTCGTCCACTCGTGACGGCGACATTGGTTCCAAAATCGGAGAATTCGTTAATCGTTCCTTCAATTATCATTCCATCATCACCACATTGAATATGTTCAAAGGTAGTTTTCCAATGAATTTTGTTGGGACCGGTGAGACGGACTGCGTTGTCTAGCAGATTGGCTAGGTTGACGCCATCATATGAAGAGAGGGCGTACAAGGAAGAAAAGCTAGCGTTTTGGGAGAGAATTACGTCTTCCGTGATATTCTGGTCTCCGTTGATGAGGAAGAACTTTGATAAGGGTTGATTGTTAATGTTGCCATTGTTTACTGTGATATTGTCCAGAGTGAGGTTGGTGAGGATGGTGGTGAGTCCGGGGATGTGGCAGTTGGTTCCATTCTGTGCATGCATTTATTTATTATGCAAATTTCACCAATAATGTATACTACTTATTGCGCTTACAAAGAGTTGAAAATCGTCCAAGATAAGCTGTATATTTTGTCCATTGATGTCCCCCATGACGGTAAGGTTATCAAAAGTGATGTCCCGTTCGAAAATGACGTCAGCATAGATGTGAACATCCTTTAAATCGTTTAGAGTTGCTTTGTTGGCTAATTCTTTCATGTCAACCCCATCCGCGAAACCGTTCACTCTGATGTCGTGAATTATCGTGACTGGTCCGGTAAAAGTCCAGGTGGTGGGGAGATCTTGTTTTGTGTTTCGAGTGACGAAATCATCAATGCTAATTCCGTTGAGGGTTCCTCCCAAAACGACCTAAAAATTCAGATTGGGTTAATATTTAGTTAAAATCGTAATTAATTAGTTAATTAAAATAAGGAACCTTTTTAACAGTGAGAGAATTAAAAGTTGTTGGCACATTCATAACAACTCTATTTTGATTGTTTCGAATAAATCCATTCGGAAATGAGACGTTATTCCAGGTAGATCCAATATTTAACAAGGAAATCACATTAATTGAATCAACCACAATTTTTCTACCGGAAATGAGTCCGCTATAGTCACTCGTGACAATGGATGATAGAAAAGAGTTGACATCGTAGTCATCAATATTGGTGACATTTAAGGGGGATGTTATGTCCAATTGGTCAAAGTGGATTTGAGACGAGACAACTTGGCTGGCAGATTTGAGCAAGACTTTATCAAAACTGTAGTCCCCTTTGGAATTGGTGTTGTTGGAAATGACGAAGCCATCGACAAAGTTGACTCCTGTTTCAAAAAAGGTAAGATTAACGGATTATTATCATAATCCGGCTTAATCTGTGTTTAATGTACCTGATATATTTGACGCCAACATCAATTCCTCTGGCACCGAGACTCCATTGATGGTTGGTGACAGGACATTTCCTAAGGCGTGAACCCCACCCGTAAATTGAACAGGACATTCGAAAACATTGTCTTGAGAATAGCGTGCAATATCAGAGACAGGGATTTCATTAATTGTTGACGCATTTAGAGTTGAGATTTTGACAGGGCTTTCAAAAACCAATTGTCCAGAAACTCGAACATCGTTAGATTTCAAAACGAGAGAATTTAGAAATGAATCAGGATCAATTTCGCCATCGTGCAAACTTTCCGTGACAATCTTGGAAGCTAGGAGACTGCTGGTGTGGAATTTTCCTGTGACACGTTGAGGCGCTGTGATGTGTTGGAGAGTGTCACTATCTGCCATGATTGCATAGGATAGCTCGGATTTTGCGAGGGAAGCGTTTCTCTTTAAGGAATTCAGTTCGTCTGAAATCTGTTTCATGTTAATGGAGAAATCTTCTTGAGTCCAGTCGGATCCGACAAAGCGGAGATTGTGGTTCACAGTTTCCAGTTGTGATTTTTTCCCGTCTCCTAATAAAGTGGAGGACGTGATTTGTTCCAAGTCCCATGAACCTGTGATGATATTGGGTTCCTCTGGTTTGACACTGTTGTTGAGTACGGCTTCAATTTCAGCTATGCTTTGTTCCCATCTAAATGAAAAAAGGTGGTGGTGGTGGTCAGTTTATTAATCGTCATTTTAAGCAAAATCGTATTAGTTATTTTGAAAGTTACTTTTGGAATCGCTTGGACAATTCATTGTAATTATTATAAAGTTGACGCGACTCATCCAAAAGGGGGGAACGCGTGTCTAAAATCTCTTTCGTGATGAGCCAAACAATGGAATTTCCTCCTTGGTCTCCACTTGGAAAAATAAATGCTGAATAATCCCGATGACGGAATCCGACTCCTTTGGACAGATCGGAGACGTCGGGACATGCTATTTCATATTTGCATATTTTAAAATGGTAAAAAAATGACATTTAAGATGTATATGATGTCATGTAGATAACTTACAGCTGTTGGTGCAATTATATTCCATTTGAAAGCCAGCGTGTCGTCCGTGATAAACCATGATTCGTGTCTCGCCCTCAACATTTCGAAACAAAATGAAATACTGATCCGTATAATCTGGAACCGCGATGGGATACACGCTCGTAGTCCTGCTATCTTGGAAAGTGCTGTCTTCGTCTTCCAGCACATATTCGTTTGTGTTGTAATTGAAGGAAACGAATCGCACAGTGAGTTCAGGATCGAGAGGAACACAGCCAATGTAATGTTGATAAGCAACAGTGAACGAGAACAGGGTGCTGCATGCATTGGGCAAGGCGACATCTTGAGATATGGCAAACATTCCGGATTTGGAGTCGAAAGTGTGGATGTACAGTTTACTACCGCCTGACACAGCGATAACTGATTCCAGCATGTCAGAGTCGTAAACGACGACATTGGTGTTGGCGTCTTTGGAAGCTATTCTTTGAAAAAACCTGAAAGAGAATTAATATGAATAGGGCATATTATGTTATTTACGCATAAAAAAAGCAACATCCCTCATTTTTTAAGCGTACCAAACTTGTGTGCTGTTATGAACTTCAACATTGTAAATGTCGATATCCACTGTGGAATCTTTTGGAATAAGAACAACCTTGGAGGAGAGTCCGACATGACAATATTCAATCGTCTTCACGGCATAGTGTAGAGGAAAGGAGGTTATCGGCTGGATTACGTCATTCTCAAATGAATGGAGGTACAGTTTAGGTTCTGAAGAGACAGTGATGATGACCATTTCCGGTTGGTTAGCAACCTCATTCCATTTTGTGAAGACGGTAAGAGCGTCCAAGTCGTGGTCAAGCGCTGCGGCAAATAAGACGAAATAAATTGCATAGAGCCATCTTCTTGACTTTCTGAATTACTAATTATAATCTTACTGAACTCATCCACCGGTTGAAAATCCAATCCAACAACGTTAATCTGTCTTTGCTTAAGTCCAATTAAATAATGTTTAAGTCCCAACCGTGCATATTTCCATTGGATAAAATCCCCTGTCACCTCCACCTGTTCCACACTGCGGACATGGAGAACTATGGGGATAGAAGGTCATGGACACTTTATATTAGACATTGACATTACATTACATAATACATACAAACATGCAAAGAAAATAATGATGATGATAACATAACGATAAGACTGTTTTCAATATTGTTAATCATTGTTTATGAATTTGACTCACTTTCTCTGTTTTCATTTCCAGTCCCGTAAACATAAGGGTGCCAAAATTGTCCAGGGTCGAAGGTCCCATACTTTTCTTCCAGGTCTTGAATAATTCCGTCCAATGTGTCTTGAAGGGTGTCGTCAATTTGTACTCGTAGTGATTCGATATCGCGACTTTCTGCATCAACTGTTTTCTGCAAGACTTGCAGCGTCAAACTTATCACTACCACAAAGTAGGCAAACGTCGATGATAAGTTCATTTTTATCGGTGTTGTCGCCAATGCAAAATTAAAGCATGTCTTGTGTTTTCTTAATTTTGTGCACAAATTCTACGGTGGAATGGGTGGAATGATGGCTCAGCAGATCAGTTGAAGACCATGGAATAGAACAGTCTAAATGCACAGCAAGGTAGCAGTATCACCTGGACTGGACAGGAAGGGATGCATATGATAATGAAACGCCCACTTCTTGTTCGTATATATCAAATCATCATTATATTTAATTTATTGTCATTTAGTAATAATATATCTGTATATAGAAATTGCTTATAATAACCTCCTCCGCCTTAATCATTAAGAAATCCAGTAAAATTAAAACCTGATCCGTCTATCCTTTCATCACTGTCCTTCTTATCTGTATGAACAACCAACTCTGAATTATTTACATCATAAAACCATATATATTCATCCATAAATATCAAAAATCATTGTACAAGATACAAATCTATTATTACTCCTTTTCTTTCTTAATACAGATTCTGTAAGGCAATCAACACACGATACACACACAAGTAAATATAACTGAAAGTGCTTTGGGTTTAAAATTAAAATGGTATTTTCTGCATATGTTACGAAATCATAATATGTATTATTAATTAGAACAAAGGGTCAATATTTCTTTATCGTTTTCTTGATGAGAGCCATCCTTTGTTTATGCGCTTCGGTTACAGGAGCTCGTTTGTAGGGTTTGAGTTCGTCAGAGCCAAAACCGGAAATCCAAATGTTGCAACTTCGTTCTAAATAAGGAAACATGCATCAATAGATTAATTAATTAAATTCCGTCTCAATTATTTGCTAATTAACCCACAAAATGCTATTTTTCTCACCTAAATGTGTCTGAACATCCTTGATCTCAACCATATTTGATTTCCTATGTGACGCCAGGACGCAAGCTCCCTCCATGACGGCCTCCATGTATTCGTCGGCATAATTTAGAAGCAAGTCCTCCACATCCTCGTCCAATTGTTCATTGGGGTCAACCTGCTTCACCAACTCTTGCAGACTTTTCCTTGTGAGGACCTATAACAATCAATCATAATTATTAATCGTAGTTAGTTCAGTTCCTTCTTCCATTAATAATTATTGTAATAATATTGTGTTATTATTATTAGATTGTCATTTATTTATAAACAACCAATGCTTGTGTATAATATTTGTACACAATAATAACAAAGTCAGTCATTCTGTAGCTTACTTTAATAGTGGGTGGTGCCCCAGGAGGGTCAGCGGGTGTCGCGTTTTGAGTAGCGTTTGGAGCTGCAGTCGCCATGTTTGGTCGTCGTTGTTGTCGTCGCCGTCGTCGCCTTCACTAAACTTTCCTCGCCTCCCTCTCACTGTTCTTCTTCCTTCCTTCTTTCTTGAAGGAGGAATACCAAGATATTACGCAATGCTGTTGTAATTTAATTTCTTTGTTAATTAGCAATTTTAATAATTAATATAACAATAACACCACAAAAGTCACTTCACACTTATTAAAAAACTTGAGTTGTTTTGCAGTGTGATGTTGTTGGTGGTGGTCGGTCGGGGTATTTTGAGACAGTCTTATTTTTCCCACCATTTGTTTCCATCACAAAATGGTCACCTTCATTTCATGTCGTCTACACGCAAAAGCTAAAAACGCTATATTTATGCTATTCTATTTATAAGTTGCAAATTTCAAATTTGCAACAATTAATTGCAAATAAATGGATTAGGGTGCAAAATTAACTAAATTGAATGTAATGACAAATTTCATGCAAAATGCTTTACACGGCGCATGGATGGCATGAATATATGAATGTGAAATTTCCATAAAATTGCTGATTTTTTAAATGTTGACGGGATGTAATTCGTTTAAAAATAATAATGACTGATTAATGGAGATATAATAAATAGATGGAGACAATTTCAAATAAATTACTCAAGCTTTATTATTAGTTTCCGTTGCTCAATTTAAAGAAAATGACAATATTTCGGAAGGTATTTCAATTTCAATGAGGAAGAAGTTGATGATAGTAATATGTTTCTGAAGAAGCACTTTTGTTTTTGATAAAATGAAGGTAAATCTCGATTCCTTCCTTACTATTCTAAATATTACAGCTCTGCTCTACTCTGATAATTTTGTTAACGTTTTTCATGTCTTCCTCACTTTTCTTCCATCATAAGCGGTTAATTGTTACTTAAATACTGCTTTTTATAAATGACATTATAATAGTTTACAAATGCTCTCTTATTTCAATTAGGTATATACTGGTATTACATGCCATTGCGCGCAGCTAATAAATTTTTAAATATGTAGCAGTTTAAGCTGTGGAGAGGAGCGTAGTTATAATAATCAGTTTTATCATATTTTGAGTTCTTCGATTTCGATATAATTAGTTTCTTTTGTTTGACTGACTCAAAAAATAATATTAAAATTGGGCGATAAAAATTGTGTTCTGTTCTTCTTCTTCATAATAATTCTGAGCAGAATAATGCATAATTAATTGCATCACTTATGTACACAAAAATGTTGATAATACAAAAAATTAGGGCTAAATAAAATGTAATTAATTTTACACAGAGATCGGTCTGCAGCATACTGTTGCCGGTTAATTAATTCAACATTATACATAGCATAGCATAATAGCAGTCGTAGTTAATTTTTTAAATAATGTTAAAACTTACTTATGTAAAATACGTGTACGTACATTTTGTTAAAATCATATCGATATCGATACAAATACATTATGAGATTGACTTTCAAGCAAAATATAAAATAAAATAAAGGGTTACACGTCACATTAAAAAGAGACGTCACTCACTTATCGAAACTTTCTCAGTCTGTCGATCTATGTCAAGTCAATCGTGGTTTGGTTTGGTTAGTGGAGGTGTCACTATTATGTAATGCCTACTAATTACAAGGACGTTAATATATTGTACGAAATGTTGTTATTATAATATAATGGATAACCATCTTCATCATCGTAACCACCACCATCTTTCTCTCAGTAAGTATTTCGATGAGTTTAGTACGATATGAATGAATGAGTAGTATTTTAAGTCTTCATAATAATAATAACAATTGTAAGCTTGTCTAGATTGGAGCAATTATATAGTGAGGCTTATCATATCAGACATACATAAATAAATAGTTGGGGTTGGGAACTGATTTTGCTAATTAATGCAACTATGTAACTGACTAACTACTGACTGACGACTGACTGTAAAGTTCGTTTTTTCGCTAACAACAAGAACAAACTTGTCCATACTTGTAATTTCAAGATATGTGGATGGAAAGAAGTTGTTGAAGGTTGATTATCATGAATACTTATCATTCAAATAGGTTTGTATGAAGGAATTTCTAGTACTACTAAAATTTGTAAGGTTGGTTGTTGGTTGAGTTAATCGTCATTTTCTTCTGAACTACTGAATAAAGCTAATTTCTGATTATGGTCTTTCGACCGAATTGTATCACTGTTGAAGTTATTGCTGTTATCGTGATGATGATGTGAGGACGACGCTCCTCCAGCATTTCCATTGGGGACTGGGATATTAGGAACGTTGGAGTTGGAAGATATTGTGGATGCAATGCTTCGAGCGCTACGATCACTGCGAGGGATTGTTTGCATTCGTGCGTAGTTGGGATTGGGAACGGAATTGGCGCGGGTGTGGTCGAGGTGGTCATACTCCTCCTCAGCTACTGGAATAGAATGAGCATTAAGAATTGAAGGCTTATCTGTATTTAAGATAAGTGATGCTTACCCTGAATGTTATTCCCTTTATTAATCTCGTCGTATAGATGTTCATTATCAGCTTTGTTCAAGTCTTCGATACTGTGGTAGATATTGTTTGCAACCAAGTTTGGATTCGTCGCGTCTGCTTCTCTGTTCTTGGCTGCTAATGCGGCTGGAAGGTCGTAAGAACTGCTCGCCCCTGGAATAAGACATGCAATTATAAAAAATGATAAATGAAATGATATTATATATTATATATTATATATATATATATTATAAATGATAAATTATAAAAAATCATACGCATTTAATAATATTATTAAGTAGTATGCATGCAGCAATAACAGTAACAGATAAGAAAAGATGGTGATTGATAACTGTATTATTAAAGTATAGGATGGATAACCCATAAACCAAAGAAATTGAGAAATAATTGAGAGGCAGAGAGTGGGAAACAGTACCTTTCCCGTAATACCAGTTGGCGAAAGCTGACCCAGAAGGAGGGAAGGAAAAGCAGAGTTTTTTTTAATTAGTTTGACCATAAAGCATGTTTGCAAATTATTTATGTGCAATATGTACATTGCAAAATACTTTGTCCCCAATTAAATAAGACCATTTTTTTTACCTTGATTAGAGAAATCGTCATCCTCACTGGGATAACTGTTCCAATTCTGTTTTTTATTTTTGACTCGCACGCCATCAAAGTTATTCATGAGTGTGATATTATTAAGAGGCCCTGGAGCATCGGATGTCGTCCTGGGCACTACTTGATAAGAATATACTGGGTTATCGAAGTGGTGTCGGTCTCCTAAAAATAATATATAATAGTTCTTTTCCTGTGAGTATCAACCTACTTGGAAATGGATAAGGGGCATCTCTTTGCCTGAGAAGTAGATGGTTACCTTGAGGGTCGTCTGGGTTAGCCATGTAATGCACGTTATGATGCTCGTGGTGCTTAAGCTTGGTTATGCGGCGACGATAGTATACAACAATGGCAAGCACACTTATCAGCACTATTAACATGGTCATTGTTACAATTAAGATTTTCCCGGTGTGACCCTCGTCCGATTCCTTGGCTGTATGGATCAAAAACAGAATATTTAACTTTAAACAAGTTTCGTCACATTACAGACAATAATTAAGTCAATATTAATGATAATAATAATTACGAGAAGTGATTGTGTCGGGCAGAGAAGATCCGGATGCTTTGTAGCAAGTGATATCCATTCCATAATGAGATAAGATCTCATTCGTAAATTCTGCGGAAATGTATCAATCAAAAAATTGGTTAGTATATCATATCATGATGACTATTTCGTAAAAAGTGAACCATGCATGATTACTGTACCTTGATGAGATCCTAAAATATTGCACCCAATCACGGGATCGCATACTTGGCCCTTCTCACATTGACAGGTGTGAACGCAATGCTCCCCAAAATACCCTTCTGGACAACCTATAGTAAAATTAACATATTTTTTATGTAGTTAGTGGCTAAATAAGTGGATTTTGGTCAAAAGTCTGTGATTCTCACTTTCTTCACATCGAGGCCCCATTGAGCCAGGTTTGCAGTGACATTGACCATCATGCGCTCGGCACTTTTCACCGTTTGCACATTGACAGGATTGCGTACAATTGAACCCATACTTTCCAGGGGAGCAGGGTTTGGAACAATCGTCACCCGTCCACCCAGGCAAGCAGCGGCATGCACCAGAAATGGGGTTGCAATCACCATCATTCCTGCAATTGCACTTGCTCTTGCATTTCGGCCCGTACGTATCTTTTGGGCAGGGTGACGAACAAAACCATCCCGTGTAAAAGTCGTCACAAATGCATTGTCCTGTAAATAAACAAATACAACAATATATGACCACACTTAAACAGTTTTTTAGATGAATTCATACCTGTAACAGCATCACAAGTTTTGCCATTCTTGCAATCTGGACACTTTTGTGCACAATTTAACCCAAATGACCCATTCGGACAGGTTTGAGAACAAGTGCTTCCCGTTTTCCCTGCTGGACAGTGACATGTTCCCGTGGTTTGTCCACATGTTGCACCATTACAACGGCAAGGTTGCTCACAATTTTCGCCCCATGTTTCCGGTTCGCAGGTGGTGTCACATTCAGCACCTACATTTAAATTTAGAGCAATGTCAACAATATGTAATGATGCATTGTTGTTTTCTAATCCAACGTACCCATCCAATTTGATTTACAACTACAAGTTCCTTGAACTGCATCGCATTTAAATGTATTTTCACGTACACAGGAACAATTTTGTGAACATTCCAAACCAAACTTCATTGCAGAGCATGTCATTTCACAATTTGTGCCGTGAGTGCCTGGGCGGCAGGAGCATTTTCCATTTTGAGAATCACAGACTCCATCATTTTTACAGGTGCATTTGTTCACACATCCGGCGCCCCAAGTGCCCGCGGTACATTGCTTGTCGCAATAGAGTCCGTACCACCCTAAACAAATTGCGATTAATAAATAAATCAACCTACCTAACCCGGCTTCAAACTGCACATTTTGAAGTGTGGTGTGGTGTCTTACCTGGTTCGCAGTTACACTTGCCTGTAAAATAGAGAGATGTTATTTTAACAGATGAACACACACATGTATAGCAAACTATAATAAAACTGCACTAAATTGCAATTTTGAGCTATCATATGTACACAATTATACTGCAACAGTTTTATTGAAACTTACCATTGACAGCCTCGCAATGTGTGGCCTTAAAGCACCTGCAATCATGTTCACAACCAATCCCGTATTTTCCATCTGGGCATGAATTTTCACAATATTGTCCAATAAATCCTATAAACAATTTTATTATTATTGAATTCAAATAAAATAATGGCAATGCATTCTGATTATTGTACCCGAAGTGCAGGTACATTTCCCGTTGACAGGATCACAAAACGCTCCATTTTGACAATCACAAGTTTTGCTGCACTCAAGTCCCCATGTGTTTAGAGAACAGGGTCTTGAGCAGTCAATCCCTTTCCAGCCTGGCCTACAAATACATCTCCCATCACTGGAATGACACCTGTAGCCAAAATTGTTCGTTATTTATAAAAATATTACACACTTATCAATGACACAATAAGTTATCAACTATAAACTTACGCTAATGTATTAGTCTGGTTGCAATTACATCGACACTGACATCCAGGACCATACGAATTTCCTGGACAGGATCCTTCTTCACAATTTTTACCCATCCAACCAGGCGCACAATTGCAGGATCCATTTACAGGACTACAATGTCCATCATTTTTGCAGGTGCAGGGAAAAGAACAATTTGTACCCCACGTGGTGGCTGGACATTCAGTTTGACACTGCATAAAAAAGAAAAAACAGTTTTAGGACGGTTCTTGGTGTTTGCAGCAAAATAGAACCAAAACTTACAAATTCTCCTTGGTATCCCGGCGTGCAAGTGCATTTGCCAGTGATGTGGTCACACAACGCACCATTGTAGCATTCACAGTTTTCCTTGCATTGGAAACCGAACTTTCCATTTTGACATGGGCTGGCGCACACGTCACCCTATTAAGCAATTAATTAGGAATAATTAAAATTAATGCAATTGTTATAATATGTTTCTTTTCCTTTTCTTACCCTCCAACCTTTCTGGCAGTAGCATTTTCCCGTACTTTGCTCACAAGTTCCGTTATTTTGACATTTGCAGTTGCTAGAACATTCAAACCCGTGTGTTCCTGGGGGACAGGTTATTTCACAGCTATAAATAAAAAAACAGTATTTATTTTACTCCGTCAAAATCCACGTAAATATAATGTGGTTTTCTTACAGGGGTCCTTTCCATCCAGAAGTACAATTACATTTCCCACTTATCGCGTCACAGGATCCTCCATGCTGACAGCGACATTGTTCTTTGCACTCAAGACCGTAAAAGTCTGGGGGACAGGGCATATCGCAATGTTCTCCTCGCCAACCAGGTTCGCAATCGCAAATCCCTGTTGTATTATTAAAACAGGATTTAAAGATTGAATATAACAACTTACTTAATATACGGATTAATATTCGCACCTGTTTGTAAATCACACTTTGAGCCATGATCACACTGACACTTGTTCTCACAGTGACGTCCCCAGTGTTGTGCAGGACATCCTGTTTATAATAATAAATATGGATGGATTAAAATTATTGGATTGGATTAGCGACAGGTTGGTTGATTAATCCTTACGTAAACTGCAGTCCATACCGCCATAATCTCCTTCACATTCGCACTGGTTGGGGGCAGTGCAGACCCCGTGAACACATTCCTCTTCACAAACGGGGTAGCATTTGGAATCCTTGTCTTCTTGATAACCTTTACAACACACGGATTCTGATTTGGTCTTCTCAATCGTCTATTTAAAAGAATTAAGTGATAAATCAATCAATCACATTTTGTATTAATTGCTTTGTTATAAAACTACATACCTCGTTTTTTGTGACGGTTCTAATTTCGTTTACATATTTACTGCATTTCAATTGTAGACTGAAACACCAGTCGTACTTTTGTACACGGACTAATTTCTTTTCGGAAGTTGTCACTGTGGTATTGAACCTACGATAAGAATACGATGATGATGAATTTCAAAATTTGGGCATTTTTATTTTCTGCAAAATGTGTGTGAACTCACTTGACACTTCTGGAACACAGTTTGGGTTGCCCCTTGACCACGGTGGTTGCCGTGGTCGTCGCAGTAATTGTGACTAATTGGATGGCGCAGATAACCACCAAGATTGAGATGCGGGTTGTGTAGTTCATCTTCATGATTATGTCGTGGTGGTCGTTGTTTTACTGTTTGGGTTGATATTTTAAAAATATTCTCATTGCAGGACACACCACCACACCTCCAAGGACTCTAGATAGATGAATTATGTTGTTATCCAGGACTAAAATGTTGTCGTAGTTGTGTATGGTGTCTTATTATTGGATAATAATCTGAAATAAATGAATTGAGGTTGTTATATTACTGTTTAATACAGATACGCATTTCCCACTCTCTCTGGTTTCTAACATTTTCATATTAGTGCAAAGATTAATTATATCTATGCAAATTCCATAAGATTCAAATGTAAATAAATACATCCAAATTTTGGCAAGGACTGCTAGTTTTGCTTTGCATCCAATCCAGTAGTCATGCTCAATTTACGTTTTATATTATGCATCTGTTTCTGCATTCTTTCTTTCTTTCTTCTTAAACAGTGTACAAATTGCAAATAGATAGATAGATAAGTGTGTGTGGTGTCTGTTGTGTACATAATGATTCGTCATCTCACCAAACCGGAAACGCTCCACTCGTACTTGTTTTGTGTACATTTTAGTATGCCAATTTTTTCTATATGCGGAATTGCATTGCCAATATTTGGGTTCGCTCGGGTTTATGCCCTGACTGGCATTATGTAGCCAAACCAAACCAAGCCAAGCCACACACCACCCACCCACACAAAATCCATATTTGCAAATAATTTCGCATGGTTTTTCAAACTTATGAACAGACAGATAATGCAATATTATTATTTATTTATGCAGATTTATTTGGCGATACTAATTTGATAATTTCTTCATAACATCGTCAAAATTTCCAGATTGTTTTGTTATTTGAAGCTAAATTTGACAATTTTAGTCGTGATACAGATTTCCGTCATTATTATTACAATAAGGAAGATAGCTATTCTATGGACCACGGGTGTTTTATACAAAAACTGTGGTGTGTGTGACCTTTTGATGTCTTATTCACAAGTCACTATATAAACTAATTAAAAAATCAAACTTAAGTATTATACGTCAAGCATGCATTATCCGTATTTCCTTATGCATTTTATTTTACGATGTTATTATGCTGTTGCTGATCACATCTTATTTCTCATTGCTAAAATTCCAATCCGTTGTCATATTGTGTTAATTTCATGACGAAATAAAACAAAGGCTCTCAATTTCCCCATAATATCAATCTCAATCTTCGTCTGTTGAACTGGACTGGCCATGCCGGATATTTTATTGGAAGGAACTGATCAAACTAACTGCGTCCGTCCTCACAAAAAAATACTGCGAGGTTTTTTTGGGGAGGGTTCCTAAAGTAAATTTTAATTGGTGGGGGGGTTCCAACCCAGTATTCGTCACCGCTCCTCGCATTTAGAACAACATTTAAAGAGGTAACACTTGACGGGAAGGTTTTTAATTAAATTCTAATCTTTTAATTTCACAGACCTTTTCCCCGCCTTTATTTATTACATATTGCATATTTAAATTCTTATTCCTTGACAGTTTTTTGGGGAAGTTTCTTCAACCCAACCGGAGACTGACCGGCGGACTTGACTGGTGGAAGCGTTCCCTGTTTTCAGCATGAATTCGCAAACAATTATGGTACATATGGTTAAAATTAAATCCATCAAACAAATAGTTTTGATGACAAGTTCAAGATGAGTTCACAAACGCTTAAATTATTCTATCTGTTTGATGCATATTTGTGGGTTGTTTCTCTTTTGCAGGAGGATGGGACTGGAACTGGTAATCAACAGGACGAGGTTTTTGGAGAATCTGCCCAACAAATGGTTTTTCGTCAAGCCATGGTACGTACAAGTCAATTAATTAAGAATAAAATTACGTGTCTTCGCATGCATTCAGCTCAGCACAATATAATTTGTTTCGTTCTGTCCCAGCTTTTCGACCAAATAGTGTCGTACATTCCACACGAAGATCTCAAGTCTGTTCGCCTCGTGAATTCGACTTGGTTGCGGGATTCGTCCAAGCAATTCTTCTCTTCTAAGCTATGGATCAATCTTCCAAAGCCTCAACACAAAACAAATGCCGGCTTCAAACGTTACTTAAATTTGTCAACTTATTTGACGTCCTATGGCAAACTGAAATGTTCCCGCTTTATCCTTGATCTGACAGGATACACGGTCACCCAAAAACATAATAACCGATATCAAGACCTACTCCTGAAGCTTCTTACGAAAATTGAGATAACTGATTTTCGTCTGATGTTGAACATGCCAGCAAAGGGATGCGAACATTAAAATTTTTGAAACTGCTTCTCGGCAACCTTCCTCCCTCAACAACAAGCTTGTCAGTAATGTTTGAAGGCTGGAAATATTCAAAAAAAGAGGATCTTACGGCCTATGCCGGGATTGGTTTGTGTGGAAGGTACTGTCGGACAGCGCACGGAGATTTTGTGCCATGTCCACAATTGAAAGTTCTCAAAATTTCGTCATGTAAGTATGTTATAAAAATTGCTTATGAATTTTGGAGTGATGAAATGAAAATTATGTTTGCTTTTTTAAGTCTTCTGCGATACTGAAGAATTGATTGCGATCCTTGACATGCGCGAGCTCATAAATTTCAGGGAAGGAAAATTTAAATCGGATTTTCCAATGCTTGAGAGCCTTGAAATTAATATCGTCGTCAACACCAGGCCGGAAGAACAACTGCAAAATCTACTGAATGAGTATCTTCTTGAAAATTGTGATGCATTTCCGAAAAGCAAAGTGATGCTCAAGGTGTTCTCAAAGATGAGCATTCGACCTGAACTGAAGATACAGTTTCCGACTGTAATGTTCTCGGAGCCACTTGAAGAACATGAACACTTACTTTGTTAATGACTGTCTGTTATCCCATGTACGATTTTTAATTTTTATTGATTGTTACAAAATAAAAGGCAACATTCATTTGCTCATGTTTCCATTTTTGGGCCATTTAGAATAATATTGCGTACATATGCAATCGAAATTTCACATCACAATGGATTGCCTGCTTGTGTATGTATTTATATTTTCTGTAATAACCCTGTAAAAATGGTTCTGTTGAGCCGTAACAATGGAATATGCTATGCTTAAAACTTTAAACAAAACAGTAATTCAGAGAATGAGTCCCTGAAAGAAAGTTATATGCTTTATGCGCACAAAATGAATGCGGAGGTGGTTTTGACTCTATAAAAAAGTTTTTTGTAAATCAAATCAATATGACATTGAGATTGAATTGTCTGCGACAATAAATATAAACACGGTTGTTCACTCATGTCGAAAATGTGTCGATTCAATGGATGATTATTGGACGAAGAAGGAAAAAAATTAATTGATGATCAATTTGTCAAAATGGTGTTATACGTAGAAGTGAAAGCAGTACCAAATAAGTTAACGATAATGATTGGTTTTTACCCAAAAAGTGAGTGAGACGTGCTCTAATTTTGTATATGGAATTTATAAATCTAGATGTACAGATGATGTGTAATTGATGAGTTGTCGATTATAATAAAATAATAATAAGATTAATAATAATGATAAGAGAACGATGACTAATTTTACAAAAAATGCTGAATTACCAACTTGTAAATTGTAGGTTCCTTTTAATTCCTGATCCTCCCAGAATTGTCGAGTTTAAGCAATATATCCTGTGATTTCTTAAACCAAACTACCCCCACCACAATAGCAACAATAATAATTCACAATTTTGGTGTATTTTATTATTTCACAAGTAAACTTTAAATATCACGGCTTAAAACACAGTTTTTATGTTAAAAGTTTGATTGAAATCGCACTTATTTCATCATTTGCTTAATAAGATCAAATCAAAATCAACCACATTTAAACTACTCACGTTGGCTGACTAACTATGACTATGATGGCACTTCAATTAATAAATAAATTAAGTCTGAAATTCAATAACTACAATTTCTCCCGTTTTACACAAGATTTCTTTCCTTCCTTCCTGATCTACGTAGTAAAACCTACCCAAAGGAATTATAGGTTGAGTACAGCACGGTACATGCAAAATTCGATGTTATAATCAATTAATAATTAATTAATATAACTTTTTCTTCTTTGCTTATCATCATCATACAAGTAAGCGACACTAAAGTCATTTTGCGTATGTCAATGTATCTTCTCTTCTTATGTTGTATTTGTATATTAACGGATTATCACACTCCTCAACACTGTCACTTCCTTCTAGTTTAGTTCATCATATTAGTTATTAATCACTCATATTTTGGAACAGAAGAATAAGACGATGTGTATTGTGTAATATAATAGCGCAGGACAAATTAGTATGTAAATCAAATCACTCCATACTGGACAATGCAGTCAATGCAATGCAATGCACAATGGTGTAATCGGTAGTTCAATTCAGAGATCTCGTCCTATGGTACACACTTATATATTATATGTACTACTTACTTAATGTTTTGTAGATATTATGTATTATACACGTCCTATTTCTCAATGTCCAAATCCAAAGAAAGTTTCCTGGTTTAATATAATAAGTATGTTGAATTTTGGAAGAATTGCTGGGAATTAATAGGACAGAGCATGGGAATTATAACAATTTCAGTTCAGTTAACAGAGCAAGTTAACTTTACTTTACAAACATAACGTATATATATTTTGTATGTTATTATATGTACCCCTCATCACTACTACTACCATTTATCTTGTTTTCCTTTTACCAAACTTCAAACTTATTCTGCTTCTTCTTACTCACTTTTCCATCATTCCACCCTTCCTTTTCTGTTCAACTTACTTATTACAACGTTTAAAAGCTGTGTAAAAGTAAGCAGTGAGCAAGTAAAGGAACTTTAACCAGGCTAAAAGGATTTGAGAATTGTACATGTTCTTTATTTGTGAAGGGGATCTAATCTACATAATATGTACAGAATATACAGCATAACATAGCTAGATATAGTGTTGTGTATGTTGCATGTTGCCTCCTCTGTTATAAAGGGAAGACCAATGGGATTCAATTCAGAAAATGTATATTATAAAAGTGGTTGTTGGTAAAAAGTAAGTATGATGATATGAACTGAATGAGAATGATGACGATATTCTTTGGTTGGTGTGACGATGATGATTCAGAGGCGTTTTTATTATTGCACATTTCTTCTGTATCATTATGAATCAGGCACAGGACGGACACAGGCAAGGCAGTCACTAACTTTGTCACTAAATAAAATGTCCTATCTTATCTGATCTGTGGCACATGCACACACGCCAATATAACAATCTGTTATTATATTATTAACAGAACAGAACAGTGGAATTATTGAAGTTAATAATCATCATATTATAGCAAATAACATTTCAGCTTGTGCTGTACTTTAGATTGGATGCACATTTTAGACGCACTTAAAAGAATAAAAGGAAGACTGTAAGTAAGGATGGGTGGACATTGTTTTAAAAGATTTGCACATTATGTCACATTTTTGTACTGTGCTATTAAACTAACGGAATGCTGCAGAGCTGATCTTGTGGCCTTTTGCACAGTCATCGCCTTCATTGACGTATACATAACCAACCAACCACCTCACCAATCTATAAGCATGCAATGCAATGTAACCTCACCCAATTATTATGATTGCGTGGGTGAAGTCATTCAAGTTGCACTCAATTACAGGAAAAAGAAAGAAAGAAATGGCTCAAATTCACCCAAAAACCATTAATCACAGTATTAATAAATATAATATTGTCACAAATTAATCAAAGGATGCAAAATGACTATAAATATTCATTTTCCATCGTCAAACTAAATTTATTTACGTCATACATCATAATTTATTTAAGCATCAAACTCCATAAGTTCCTCCGATTTTGAGAATGAATAGTTAATTATATCCGTGATTGATGAATGAATTATCTAACTTACATACTTCATAATTCTGTCTGTACTCTGTACTAATTAATATGTCATATGTCTCTGCGTAATTAGTTCTGCAATGAAACCCGTCATCGTCATAATCATCGTCATGCATACATACATAGCATAATTATGAGCAGAGTTATGGATGGAAGTTGTAATTATGTATGCATTATATGACGCTTAAACGTTCAGACGACCAACGACCAGACCAGTAAAAGAATTCAAGTCAAGTAGTCAAGTCAAGAACTTTTATATATTTATTTTTACAGCTAAATAAATGTGACAGCACCAAGTTAAACTAAGTCTCATTCATTATGTTATGCACAACAGTGTATATATACTTAGTTCATGGATTGATGCATTGTCAACCACCATCTGCACTATTTTTTTTATTGTTGTTAAGTACTACTTACTTTACTTTGCTTTAAACACGATGATGAATACGGAATGATTTTCTATAATGCAAAGAGTAAACTTGAACTTTGATGTTTGAATTGAAGAAGGAAGTAAAGTAGGTGGCACAAGCTATTTAGGTTCTTCGTTTTTTAGGTCTTGCTTTCTCTATAGATAGATAAATCCATGCATCTTGTTGTGTGTGCAGATGAGACTATGGTTGGATCTAATTAAGTGTAAATTTGTTGGCGATGATCGATGGTTCATGATTGCGGTGATTGACAGAAAAATGTCTGTCTGTGTCGTAAAATAAATTTATGAATGAAATCTTGAGCTGTATTTATTTAAATTAAATAAGCTTCTTATTTTGTTGTCATTTTTTAGAACAAAGCTGGGCATGACTCATCTCTCTCATGTCTCATCGTTAAGGAAGAAGGAATAAATGATAAGTATTTACAAATAATTTCAGTTAGAATTAAAGGAAATCAAAGCAAATTAAACAGATTATGTCATTGCAAAAGTACAGTTCAGAGGATATGGTATTAATTAAGTATGTAGTTAATGTGCATGTGTGATTTGCTACAGTTAGTCATCTTGTTAATTATTATAGTGATGAGATTAGTGAATGCAAATTAGTGTCATCTTATCAAAACTATAACCTTTTAATTAAGGAAGCAAGGTCAAAATAATATATATAAATCCAACAAACACTGTAATCCAAAATTAAACGAATTTTAGAAAAGCAAATAAACAATTCCTTAGAAAAGTGCTTTATTTTTTATTGTAATGAATCTAATCCAGAAATGGCTTGGTTCTTATTCTGCGCCTCTCAGGTTATAAAAGTTTTTCATAAGGGAAAAATATTATGATAGAATTTAATGGGATAATAATAATAATCTGGAAAACTTCCTACACACACACACACACTCCAAGAGTTTGGTGACAGTGTCATATTTCTGGTACAAATGGTAAATCATAAAAAAGTGTAGGTTTCAGATTACATTTTTTTAAGTATTAGCTTCGTCTTCTTCTTATTAGCCATGTGAAACAACGACCCACTTTTCTCCGTTGTCTGTCTATTCAATTCACCCTTGGTGAATAATATTATGCAAGCAAAATAAATAATTTCCGGATAAAATGAAATGTATGTACATATGTATGTGAAAAGGTCTTAATTACTTAATTACGAAATCCAAAAAATCTCATATAAATTTCTATTTCCAGCAAGTACATATTATTGAGACTTCATTGTGGAATATTTATAATAAAGAAAAACCATACAAATCCAATCCACCAAGGCAAAAACCAAGATCAACCAAATTGTAATGTAATATATATACATAATAGTACATTCATGAGGTAAGTGTGCACTTATTTACAGTAAATCCATATTACACTTTGGTGGAATTTAAGCACCTTGTAAACTTTACAATGTACTAAAGGATGAGATTCTTACCATGAGAACCTTTCCCTGCAAGTAAATCACAAACCATGAACAATGAAGACTTGTGGGTCATGGGTCACACGTATCGGTATGATATGATGGTGGACCCTTATTATTTATGCTGGAATAAGACCATGAAAGAAATGCTTTTGTCAACTGTACCATACTGCCCTTCTCTTGAACCCTTCACCTTTACCTTACCTTACCTTACCATCAATCTACCTGGACTTCAATAATAACGGTCCTTCACTTCTTAAAGTAGGTTACTTCCTCCTTGCCTTTAACAGTTTCACATAACTTAATTACTATTTTGATTTTACACCACCAAACCAAACCACTTGGTCCATTTCTGATAAATACCTCAATATATTTCCCTCCAAATCAATAAATACCTCCATTTTGCAGTGACCTACCCTAACTAAATAAATACTACACATTTTATATTCTTACTACTAGAATACTACGAAGTACAACATTATTCTGAAATTATCTAAATGAGACATGCCAACATGAATCAAATTAGTATATTATTCTATACCATCTATCTATGAAATCATCCATTTTTAAACACCATCCCAATATCTTGTTGTAAATAACTGAAAATTAGTTAATTGTTAACTTTAATTACTTATTAATTAATATCTAATATGCCAAAGTTGGATACACAGCCTGTAAAAATGAGACAGTCTCCTTTTGCCCCGTGTGGCGTGTATGTGGATATCTACTTACCCCCTCTGCTCCGTCTGTGTGCAACTCCTCGTGCAATGATAACATTGTACAATAGACAATAATAATATTTAACCCAGATTGTGATTAGAAAGATCTTCAGCAGAGGAGGAGGAAGGAGGATGATGATGTCTAAATCCTAATCCTTAATCCTTAATCCAAGTATAAAGTAAAAGTAACAGGATCCAATCCATTCCAACAAAATTAAAATATTACAATTGTGGGTTTTTTGATAAAAGAAGAAGTAGAGATGTAAATTAATAAAATAATAATTATTAAATTCGAAACTTGTTGTCTTCGTATTCGTTATCGTCGTCACCATAGTCGTGGTCATCTTGATAAGTGAAATCAGTTATATTCCAAGTGGCGCTGGAATGAAGGGGGTCGTGATCGTGGAGGAGGGTTATCGTCGTTGTCTGTCGTTGTGGGGATGAGCACTTCTCATCAGTTTATGGATGCAGCCTTTGTCTACGCTCGTGAAGCCCTACGAGCAGGTGAAGTCCCCATTGGTTGCGTTTTTGTTCTCAACGATTCCGAAATAATAATTGGTGGTGGAAGAAATTACGTTAATCAAAGCAAAAATGCAACACGCCACGCCGAGTTAGTCGCAGTCGACCAGGTTCTAGAGTGGGCCTTGGGGAACAACGGAGGAGCAGCAGCACTTCCGGTTCAAGAGATATTCGCCAAGTCAACCCTTTACGTCACGGTGGAACCATGTATCATGTGTGCATCTGCGCTTGAACAGCTCAAAGTCCCTGTCATCGTTTATGGAGCGGATAATGAGCGATTTGGAGGTTGTGGATCTGTCCTGGACGTTTTCAAGTTAAACGGTTCTTTTAGACCGACCCTTGTATCCGGGGTGAGAGCTGAGGAAGCTGTAGATCTTTTGAAACAATTTTACCAGGGCGAAAACCCAAACGCCCCTGTCCCTAAGCAGAAACGTGATAATATTAAATAATTAATTGTCTTGGAGGAGTGTGTCGTCAGCATCAAAACAATGAATTATGCTGCGCTCATCTCGTCAGATAACTTCGCAGCAGCAGCAAGCGCAGCAGCAAAGTTCAAGTAAAATATTCTCAACTTCGTCGTCATCATCGTCGAATAATAATGATAAACACGAATCTCCTCCGACCAAAAAAGTCCCTAGTGATGCCTTAGTAAGGGTGATTCATCATCATCATCCTTGTGATCAGCCCTCCACAACAATAACTTCTTCGCAAACGTTTTCCAAACCAAAGTCTCCTTCAAAAGTCGTCATTATTAATAGGGAGCAGTCGCATTCGCATTCCAGAGACGACAAAGATAAAAATAGTGCCTCTAAAAACTTGTCCACGGACTTCCAGTCACTGAAACTTGGTAAGTCATCTTATCACGACGACGACATGTGACATGCTTGATTTGGAGTCAATCTAATTTTGTATTCTTTTTTTAGAGTCAATGTCAACTGTTGAGGAATATGGTGCTGCTTCGAAGACACTTGCGTCAGCCTTGCAAACAAATATTATGTTCGGAAAACAATATGCCAATAATGTAAATGTAAGTATGGCAGTTTGTATTACGATAAGAATATAACTGTTACTTATCCATTTCATCTTATCTTGTATTTTTATTAATTCCAGAATTCGGGTGGATCATTGGTCGACTACAATGACTCCGACTCCGCATCGTCATCATCATCCGGGGATGAAAGAGATTTGACTCACGCAATATTCCAAGAGCAGGTCAAATTCTTTTGCCAAATGAAAGACTTCTTGCTCTCGCAACAAATGGCATTGCGACAGCAACTTGAAGCTTTAAATTTTAAACTGGTCAAAAAGCGGAGACCCCAAACTCGTCGGAGAAGAAATCTAGCAGTACAGTTGGCATCCTCTTCAAACACTTTGCATATTCCGAATGCATCTTCCCCTCACAAAACGGAAGTTGCGCCTGATTCAGAGCCAGATATTCCTCAAGATAATAATATTCCACATTTCTTCAGCTGTTCGTCCACTGACAGAAGTGGTAAGATAAGAATAAGGAGAAGAAAATTGCAATTTATCCATAAAAATGCAATATTATAAACTAATCATGTTCTCTTTTTTACAGATATTTTCCAAACATGTCCAATATGTGGGTTAGAATTTGATACACAAGAAAATTCAGACGCCCTGGAAGAACACGTCCTAACGGGACATTGGTGTTAAAATTAATAATTATACTAATGATACAGATATATAGAGTTGGCTGCATTCAGTAGTGTTTACCAAAATATCCATCGTATGAAAATCTTGTAGATTTACGTCTCACAAAAAGTATGTGGTCAATGTCTATTCCAGATGAGTGGATAATTGCTGTGATATTATCATTACATATACAAATTTAAATTAAAGATAAGTTTGCACACAAATAAAGACTCGTATTTAATACAAAAAAATGAAAGTGGATTTAATTAATTAATGCAGTTTTATTTTAAGTACTCTGCAGCAGCATCATCAGTCATCAGCTTAATTGTTATTATTATAAAATGATAACTTACTTATCTTAACTTATACATATAATTATAGAAAAATGAAGAGAGAGAAAAAATACTTTTTAATTCAGGTTATCAACAACTACTATCCTCAATTTTGAAACATTTTGCTAAGGCTTCGTTCTTGATCTTTTCGAAACATTTGATGCATTTTTGACACGCTGCCCAGCTCATTTTGTACATCTTTTGAAACATCCTCTACCCATTGAAGGGCGTCCGTGTGTTCACTCAAAATCGTCAAGATTTGATAAACCTGAAGGAAAAGAGTTTTTGATTGAATTTCGATACAAAAATCATACATAAATCCATTCTAATTCTTACCGGATCACTTTTATCCATCGTTTTATTTGCTTCATTAATATGGCGAATAATTTCTTTCATGTCTTCCCCAACTTGTTGCAATTCAGTGTCAACATTTTCAGCTAAAGTATATCTGCAAATGACCAAGAAAATCGCAGATTAGTTTCGTTTCTAAAAAAATTCTCCTTTAAACTGATTTAATTAATTAAATAACCTACAGTTGTTCTCTCTCCGGTTCCGCAGAAATATTGACGGGCAATGAATTTTCAATTGGAATAAGAACGCTTTCAAATTCCTTTTGCTGCGTTTTAAGATACTCCAAAGTGTGACTGAGTCGAGTGTCCTCTGCTTTCACTTTCGCCACTGTTGCATCCAAACTAGCAATCTATACAATAAGCAAATTAATACAAAATAAAATAGTTAATTGAACTTAATAATTATTAATTAGCAAATATTGACCTTTTCTCCATTCGCCATGACCGACTTGTCCCACGCATTGACTTTTGTGGCCTGTTCAATGAAGGTCTTTTCCTGCTCGCTCAGCTCAATCGTCCACTTGTTGATGAGTTCTTGAAGCTCTCGGAAATTCATCTTTCTTTCTTGTGCTTATATTATAATTAAAATAATTTGCAATTCTTTCTTAAATTTTAGCAAAACTAAAATAATATTTCGCAAGTTTGTGTAAAAAGATTCAAAAAACCAAGAAGGAATGAACAGCGAAAGACCGCCACTACTTTGCATGAGGTGGTGGTGGTGAGCGAGTGGATATCTTGAGAATTATCATTATGATTTCTGACCATTTTTTCCGTATTTTGTGCCTTATCTACAACCATTTAAAAATTACGAATTTGGCGAAAAAGGGCAATAAACATTGTTGTTGTATTACTATAAAATATAAGATAGATGATGCAATTTTAATTCAAAGAGATCAAAACGAAATCCCATTCTTTAAAAAATGCATGAGACAACTCCACACCACGGGGGGTGGGGGCAAGGATGGCGAGCACGTTGATGAATTCCGTTCAAGTGTCTTATCATATGCTACCCTTTGTGTTAAACTTTTGATCAAATTCTGGGCAAGTGATATCCTTCAATTTGAGAGGTGAAAAAGTTTAAAAAATTTTTTAAAACTTTTTGTACCAATTTTACACAATCTAAAAAAATTTTTAAAACTTTTTGTACCAATTTTACACAATCTAAAAATTTTTAAAAAACTTTTTGTACCAATTTTACACAAACTAAAAATTTTTTTAAAACTTTTTGTACCAATTTACCACAATCTAAAAAAATTTTAAAACTTTTTGTACCAATTTTACATAATCTAAAAATTTTTTCAAAACTTTTTGAACCAATTTTACACAATCTAAAAAATTTTTAAAAACTTTTTGTACCAATTTTACACAATCTAAAAAATTTTTAAAGCTTTTTGTACCAATTTACCACAATCTAAAAAATTTTTTAAAACTTTTTGTACCAATTTTACACAATCTAAAAATTTTT